>JAQQAE010007207.1:0-16038 GCA_029823295.1 Pseudamia nigra
CAAAGTGGTTTTTCCTTTAAAAATGTGGTGGGTGCGGCTTATAATCAGGTGCGGCTTATAGTGCGGAAAATACGGTACATTTGTGAAGAAAAAAAGTGTACTTCTTCTCTGTTACATTTGGCCAACTCAATGAGTAGGAGTAAAAGAGCTTGAAATTGTTAATAAATGAACAAGATATTCAAGTAAATTAACAAAATATAACAAGCATAAATGAACAAAATTGAAGCAAGCAAAATTTCAGAAAATTGTCAAGTAAATTGACAAAAATGTACAATATAATTAAGAAATTGAGCAGGAAAATCAACAAAATAAGCAACCAAGGGATAAAATAAGCTAGTAAGTGAGCAAAAATAAAAAAAAATAAGATTTGAAGAAAAAACAAAATAAGCAACAAAATGAGTAAAAGTGAACAAGATAAGCAACAAAAGTGATAAAAAAAAATTTACATTTAAACGATGAACAAAATAACCAACAAATCTGAACAAAATTCAACAAAACAAGCATTGAAATGAGCAAAAATCATCAAAAATAATGAAAAAAATAAACAAAAATGACTTAAATGCCTGTTTGAATGTAATACGTTACAACATAATAAATTCCACATTATGAAGTTTGTTTGAGGTACTTTTTACTCTTATTCCATTACTTATGTTTATGTGTACCTCTACTTCTACTTGGGTTGTTATAATTATAAAGTAACGCCACTCAGTTTACGTAAGTACTGTTTCTGTTTACACACCTCTGGTAAAAAGAGAAGTACAAAAAGTCAGCCCCTGACGCCCCTCATTCTACCTCATTTCACATAATATTAATTGAAATCGGACTGGCCTGTTGAAGCAGCAGAGGTTAATTTATAGATCAACTATTGACTATTCCTTTCCATTTGACCTTTTTAACCAGTGACCGTCATAAAAGCCTGCGTAAACAAAAGGTCCGTCCTTGTGACCTGGTTCCAATCATCCTTTCTTGTTTACATTCTTAATATTTATCTTCACTGGCATTTCCCTTTTTCTTTTTTATCCCTTGCTACTATATTCCTTGTGTTTGGTTTATTGCTGTCATGTGCGCACATACAACTGCTGGTGATAATGGTGCACTTCTATAATACTTCTGTGGCGCTGTTAAAATTCCCAGGTGATGTTTTGTGTCCCTGCACAGACACACAAATATATGCACGAGTCAGGATAGAAATTAGCATTTTAGATACAGGGAAACGTGTGTGTCTATGCACAAATGTGCAGTGTGTGTCAGCACATAAATCAATGGATAGCTGGAGGCATTGCAGCTAAAGCTCCTGTGTGTGTATGTGTATAGGTAGTTGTGGTGTGGGGTAATTGGTGACACCCTGCTCCCCCTAACTTCCAGCTTTAGTAACACATCAATGAAGGGTGAATAATACATTAGCCAGGTAGCCCATATTCCTCCTACACATCCCGAGAGAATGTCAGAGGGATGGAGCAGCAGAGAGATGACAATATGAAAACATATCTACACCATATATATTCTATACAGAAGAAAGCTAGAGGAGAAAGCATATCTAATCCGGAGCTCCACGGTTCCACCCTAATCTCATTTCATCCTCTTGAAACCTCGACCTACATCACTTCCTGTTTACATAGTACCCCTTTATTCCTCCATGTCCTGATAAACAGCCAGTTTCTTTCACTTAGATTTATGTTGCTGCTGAGGGGCTTTTGGGACAATGGGGCACTTTCAAATGAAGGAGGAGTCCAGGCGTAAACTCCAGGACAGGTAGCTCGGTTTAGTTTTAGTGGAGCTGCTGAAGTGTGTGAAGGTCCTTGAGCTGATGCAAATGATCCTGTAATCATGGTGAAATTACTTTGACATCCTTCTTACTCGGACAAAACAGGATGAGTTTATCTTTGTGTATATGTTAGAAAAAGATATAAAGCTCATTTGTGCATACCTGTGTGTGTGTGAGTGTGTGTGTATATGTAAAGTTGTTTTTTACTTACTTGTGTGTGTGTGTGTGTGTGTGCGTGTCACTAACCACTGTATGATTTATTCCTTCTGTCTCTACTGTTGCTGTCTGGGGCCCTGTGTGTGTTATGCCAATGCACAGAGGTCTTTATGTAATTGAAGTGGGCCTCTGAAAACCCCCTACCATATGGACCTTAGCTGCCTTGGATGTCTGTCTGTCCATTCGTCAATTTCTTTTAATTGCCCAGAGCCTGAATTTTGTGCTGTGACTATCTATCGGGTGGTTTCTTCTCAGGTTAAATACATTAATATTAAATAAGGATTGGGAAAACACCAAGCCCTGGTCAGGAGATTGACCAGATAATGCAGAGTTAAGCTGAAGAAGAGTGTGGATTATAAAATATCTTGTCTGGATGTAACTTTGCCTTTGCCAGATTCTTATTAGATATGTTAGACCTATAGAAATATGCTAGAATGGAAAATGTCATATGAAAAGTGCATCCTTTCAATTAATATATTTTAGAACAGTTTATCAATGTATCATGGAGGCTTGAGGTCTTCTGTCATCACACTCATCGGACAGACAGATAAATAGATAGATGCTTGCAATGTAGATAACAGGAAATGAGCTGGTATGAGCACTTTGGAGACATGTAGGCTAAATGTCTAAAATGTGAATGTAGTGTACAGAAGGGTCAACCAGGCATTAGCATTGACATTGGCATGTTTTAACCTTCTTTATAGATGGTCCTGGAGCTCTTTCTCTCTCTCTCTCTTTCGCTCTGCCAGTCGGAGTGCTGGTTCATTACTGTTGCTTTTAGCTGCTAAGGAGGCTAAGTCCATTTGTACAGAAAAGGTCTAGCAAGTCAAGTTATTACAGCAGCAAAGTGTGAGATTAATTAAGTGAGTGACGATTAAGAATGCAGGTCCAATGCGATCTCAGCGGAAAAAGGGGAGGGTGCAAAAAGAGACTGAGACCAAGCCAGGATGTGATAGAACGTGATAAATCTCAACCAGCCATTTATTGGTATGTGCCATCTAAATACAAAATGGGCAAAATTAACAGGGATCTCTCCCCTGCACCTCTTAGTTTAAGTTAATGATGCCAGATAACAAATAGACACATTTATCTGTCACCAGTAGCATTATAAATGAAATAAAAGCCCTGTCCACAAAATAAATATATAAACCCTTTTTAGTAATCAATCCTCTGCTGTTTGTCATCACAGACCATTAAATGTTGTCCAAAGTGCTTAGACTGAAAAATTCTGACAGAAATTAGGTTGTTCTTTCCTGCCGTGCAAGAGAGCACTCTTACTGCCAAGCTGTTTCTGGGTGGTAACTGCTTCATTCCAAAGCTCTAAAGCTGTTAGTTATCATTTTTATACTTGCGCACCTTGGGAAAAGAAAATGACAGGAACAGGAGTGGTAGCCATGCTGTGTGTGTGAAGAAGAGTGTTTGTCTCAATGATAGAGACACAAACAGAAACATGGGTAGACAACAGCAAACTTGCAAAACTAGATTCCTCTACTTTATCTACATATAAATTTCAGCAGAACTGTGAGTGCATTTGGATCATTGTTCACTGTTTGTAAAACCCCATGTCAGATTAAGATTTGAATTGAGCAACACTCTCCACTTTCTCTGTGTGATACAAAGAGAAATTTGATTCAATGTTCCTTTTGTACATGGATTTGGGTGGCTGTTAAAAAAGGGTGTGTGCGTGTCAGTGTCTTACTCCCACAGATCTGCAGATCCCTGACCTGGCAGGTTGCATTCCTGGTTTAAACTGCCCTCGCATCACTTTTGTTCTTTGTGTCGTCAACCTGAATGGCTAATGACCGGGCAAGATGGTAAACTGCAACAAGCCCTCTGCCTTTTTAATGAGCTGATGTGAGAATCTCCAGTCTGCCTGCAGGGTTTTCACGTCACCTGGTGCTCCTTACCCTTATTCTTTTGAAAAGAGAAGGACGCGGGGAGTGGGGGTGTGATGATGTGTGTCTGTGGTGGTAGTGGGGGTAGAGCATAATTACTCATCTTCTACAATTCCCCATCTGCCTTTTTTCCTCTTTCTTTTTTCCATGCCTCCTCCCATTTTCTTCCTCACAGGTAAAGGAGGGCATACCTGGGAAATTAACATGACTGGCGGTGATAATTGACTTGATAATTACCCTACAACATCTTCATAAATCATCAGTGGTTGCTAGATGAGCCAAAAGACAGCTTTTAGCATGTCTAGTTGGAGTCCACATTAATAGGGTAGTCCCCAGCTCCTATTTTTGTTCTGTTTTTGTTTATCCTTTCTGTGGAAGTTTCCGTGGAGAAGCAAAAAAGAAACAAGAAAACCTCAAAGGGTTTTTGGTCTCTACAACTGTGGTATTTTTTAAAACTGTTTTAAAGTAATTGGAAGCCACTGGCATGTGGAAAATGTGGACCACATTGGGGCTTTGCCCCTCACTGCAGACACACAGGCAGCTGTTCCGGGTGTAACAGGAAGTATCCATCTTTAATTAGATTCAACACAATCATTACATACTGTGCTAAAAGTGCATTGTAAGGTGATCTGATATGTTGGTGGATGACTGTATTAGGGGAGACTGTATTAAGAGAAACAATGAGAGAGTGAGAGAGAGGCTATTGAAACAGAATGGCAAGGCTGGGTGTTAATCCCCTTTCTTATGGTGCTCAGCCATTCAAAAAGCCATGGCTTTTATTCAATGCCCAGTTCCAGCTCTTTCTAGGCTACAGCCCCTGTGAACAAACAGGATTTGTTTGTGTGTGTGTGTGGGGGGGGTGTGCATGTGTATGCATATGTGTGTTAGTCCTGTATGTCAATTTCTTGTTCGCTCTTGTTTATGTTCTTGTTGTTTAATTAATACGTTGTGCATAATGTGTGTGCTTTAGCATTATGTAAGTGTACAGTATGGGTTTGTCTTCCCATGTGATTGTGTGTTTGTTGAGTCAGCCATGCTGACACAAAAAATTGTCTGAAACCTGCTATTAAGCTGTGAGGTAACTGCACACAAGCCCGTCAGCACAGGCAGCACAATCGCCCACCTCCTATCGAACTACAATGTCTGTGTGTTTATGTGTGTCTGCGTGTGCATTTGTGCATCTTTATGCTGCTGGCATCTCTGAGACACTTAGATAATCACTAGCATCCCATACATACCAATACAAGCAATACTCATTCATTCATAATCAGGCATGAGTGTATGCAAAGACATACAAACACAGTTCTCGCTATCAATAAAATGTTTCCTTTGAAATTCACTCATCGTAGCTGCCCAAGGACAAGTTGCAACTATCAGCTTTTCATATAGCTATTTAGTTTGTAGATATCTGCTCCTGACTGCTGTGGTGTCTGTTGTCAAAACTATCAAGCTGTCATGAATGGATGCCCTGGTTTGCACAGGGGCAGTGAAGCAAAGTAAGGCCACAGGGAGAGGACCAAAAGAGTGGAAACGATATAGCTGTAACATTGATGATGGCATTCTGGGTTGCAGTAAGGGAGTGAGAAAAACATTTCCCATCAGACTGTATGTTAAACACACTCTTCAGTCAAGCACACAGACACACAAGACAGTGCAGACACTTCCACACACCTAGTCTCTGAAGGCTGCTGCATGTCAGCATGCCAAAAACAGTGGCAGCGAAAGAATGCATGAGGCTGTGGGGAATACAAGTCAGTGTATACCAGCTCTCCATCCTCTATTCTCACCCCGTTTCTCTCATCTGTGTTCTCTCCTCCCTCTTGTGCCCCTGTTTGCTACCTTATTGGCCCCCCTTGCTTTTCATTCCGATGGCTTTCTCTGTGTTGCTCCCCCCTCTCTCTTTTGTTTCTACATTGAATATCTCTTCTTTTCTGTTGCACTCCCATCTCTACAAGCCCCTTTCCCTCCCCCTGTTTTTCCTCAATTCCTTTTGCTTTCTCTCTTTCTGCTTTAGAAATCTACAGAGACTCAGCAGCAACACTGGGACAAATGAGAGTGTACTGGATGACTTTAAAATCACAAACAGCCCCACCCAAAGCTGGGAATCTGTCTCCCTGTTTCTGTCTGTCTGTATACTTGACTCACCCTCACTTATCTCTACATCACTTATAAGTAAACCCATAATTCAATATTACTTTCTTTTGCTGATGCTGTATTATACTAGGAAAGAACTTTGTGGCACATTTTTATCGTTAGCATCTACTGTAACATCATTATTTCTGTCTTACTATAGTACACTAGTTTTAATTAGAGCCTCAGAGTGAATTTTCCTCAAACATGCACTTTAAATATTGGAATAGTGTTTTCCTTGAATGGGCAAATAGATTGATGATTCCAAGTTAATACTTTCCACACTTTCTGACCTCAAGAATGATTCTCTACAATTGCTGGATTGACTTTGCTTAGTGCTTTTAGTTTTACAGTGTAGCATAATATCTGTTATTCTTTCCTTCTATTGAAAGCAG
The DNA here is from genome assembly GCA_029823295.1 of Pseudamia nigra. NCBI lineage: Eukaryota > Metazoa > Chordata > Actinopteri > Kurtiformes > Apogonidae > Pseudamia > Pseudamia nigra. Next base: position 6,402 of record JAQQAE010007207.1, read on the forward strand.
ATCTCATGAGTGTAAGCATGGGCAATGCTGTAAACCTTCAAATTAAAGGCATAAAGTAGTTTTACTGTTATTTTGTATGTGTCAAAGTGGTCCTTGTATAGATGTAGAATTATGCACCATTTGTGTTGTCGAGTATGTGTGGTGTATGCTTGTCATGTGTGGCAGAAAAGTAAATCAATCAAAGCTTGCTGAGGTTGCACTTACACCACTCTGTGTTTTAAATATGAATCACAGGTACTGCTGACTCCCAGAGAGCATGGGGTGAAACAAAATTAAATCAGCTACTGTAGTACCTCTCAGACACATATAAATGCACAAACACATGTAGACAAGCATCAAAATTAACCATCGTTTTTCACTCTCACGAAAGAACTCAATTCTAAATTCACACTGAACTCGACTTTGCGATTACATTTCCATATGTAGATTGTTGGGGCATCGGTGAACCTGCTCCTAGTTTAGTTGTTTGCATTTTTCAGTTGCAGTTGGCTGAGTCATTCAGCAGCAAATCAGATAATGGCATCTACGCGTCTCACGCAGATGCACATACTGCACAAGTCACCCCTTTTTAAATCAGGAATGCAATTCATAACAAGACCGTTATGCTTAAATGGTGCTGACTGTGAATGCTTGATGTTTGACTTTATTGGAATAAAAAACAAACCAAAACTGTATTATGAAATGCTGTAAAACACACATAAAGGGAAATAGTTTTCCAGGACGCTGGTAAATGAGAAATGCTTCATTTATGGCAAAGGTTGAGGCAATAGTTTCCATGATGGGTGATGTAAACATCTCATGTCTTACATGTCTTACAAATCTGGGCTGCTGCCCGTTCCCTGGTGCTGGTGAAAACACAGGCATGCCTGACACCCTTTAAAACATAATCAAATGAAGAACATGCATGACCCAAAAATAGAAATGTGTGCTAAACATGACAAACTTTACAAAATGAATGTGAAAAACTATATTACTTGAGTCTGATTTATCCAGGGCGTAATTGGAATCTTTAAACATTTCAGAATTGGAAGTGCGTGCTTGCAGACAGTGCATTTAGCATCAGTATGGCAGATGATGTCAGCATCAAATATGAGGCCCCAGACTTTTAGTTTTCAATGCAAGGAGGGTTAAAGCACTGGAAGGCCTAATTTGATTTCAGATGACAAGGCCAAACAGCTCAGTGCTGTAAATCAGCAGGGGCTGGAATGACTCCTTCAGAGTTTGGTATGGAGCTTAGTAAACTTCACATCACACACTGAGTCAAGACTGTAAAAAACGAGAAGAGGTGGTTTGGTGTTCCCAGAAAGAAGCATGCTATTAAGTCGCAATACTCAGCATCAGCAGTTTTTGAAGAGCAGTGCATTTATGTTACGATAACTATGCCCATTCAGTAAAAGGGCAAGATGATACATAATGAGAAAAAGGTTTGGAATGCTATGAATGGTGAACGAAAGATTTTGTATTCCTGTCAGAGAACAAAATATTAAGAACTGATCTGACAGTATTGTATCTGGGAAGCTGCAGTTTTTACAGGTTTCAAATGTTCAGCTGGAGTCACCTTGTCAGTCACAGAGTTAACTGGATGTTAGGACAATGTGACAACTTTTACCTGACTAGACTGAATGCAGACACAAGTTGCATGGAAATAGAAATGCTTCTGCCAGACAGTAAACCAAGTGCAAATGGTTGACCACCACCTGGGTGTGTATGTGTTATGTTGACACTGCTGTTTTCAGGGAGCAGCTGGACACAAAGCCACACATTGAACCTGTGGCACAATGCAGACAATCTGGGTCTCAGAGTGGGTGAGGGTTTGGGTGGTTAATTAAAGTTCATGAAGGAAAGGAACAAAATGGATTGGCATTTATAAAAATAAATAGCACAAGCATTCAGTTCTAACGTGGCAAATCAAACAACTTGTCCTAAGAAGTGCATGGGTCAAAGGCAGAGTGACAAAGCACTAAAAAAATAAACAAAACAGAGACTGAGTTTCAACCACTTTCATTTACATATACTCTGTCTGAGTCACACCGGCACACGCATGATCAGTCGCCATCGCAGGACGCGCATAGAGAACACACAGACAAACGCTGACTCACATGAATTTAAACACACACACAGAGGCACACCTGGTTTTGTAGACGGCCGCCCTTAGGGCTACCTGTTCGTCAGATCCCTGTACTTTGTAATTAAGAGAGTTAGTGAGAGAAGAGGATAGGGAGGGGTAGAAAGAAGGAGAGAGAAAGAGGGAGAGATGAGAGAAAGAAAAGAGGGAGGGGTAAAGACAAAGAGGCCCATTCCACTGGCAATACAGGAACTAGACCAGACTTTAAGGGCTTTAAAAAAAAGCTAATACGTCCCTTAGTCTCTCTGTCTTTCCTCTTTCTCTCACATATACATTTACATTACTTATATGTAATTTAAAAAAGCAGCTGTTCTATCTCAGTGTCATCCTTCCTACAATCAAAGCACTTTTTGTTTTCCATTTCTGCTGCTTTGTTCTGTTCTGTTTTGCTCCCTCAAACCCTTTGACAAAAGAGAACATTGTTCTGTTTGTTTTTGTTTATTTACTTTAAAGTCTCAGCATCATCTGGTAAGAGCTGCTTGTCAGAAATTTCCAGACAGGGCAAGCAGACAGGAAAATTGGCAAAAATATATATAGGCAACCCAAAACAAAATTGTATTTCTCCCAAAGGTATGAAGTGCAAAATAATTGGCGAGTGGAAAATAATTGAGGGCAGGGGCCTAATGTCAAATGCAGAGGGCAAAGACTTGTGTTCATTAGATTTTGCCAAAGGGAGATACAATCCCCGAATTAGTGAGTGAGAAAGAATGAGTTAGAAGAAAAATAAGATACAAGGACAGACAAAGAGGGAGTAAAGTGGAAAAAGGTAAGTTTTGGACAGTGTAACCCTGTTAACACAAACTAGACAAAGTTATTGTGTGACCATTGTGGGTTGACTGACAGTGAGTGGCACCGTGGTGAGGCATGTGTGTGCGTGTACATGTGTGCGATCAAGTGGGAGGGGGTTTGTCAATGGAGCTGAATCCGTTCAGGAATTCCACCGAGGAATCACCTCCTTGGCCTGTCCATGTCGCTGTAGCCAATTACTGTGACCGTGTGAGTGTGTGTGTGTGTGTGTGTTGGGGGAGGGGGGTGATGAAGGGGAGGACTTGCCATAAAATGGAGGGGACTTCTCCTAATCATTGCACCCCTGCCCTGCACAAAGGCAAAAAGGCTGCTTGGACAATTTGAATTTGAATAGCATCTCTCTTCCTGCTCTCTTTCTGTGTCTCTCTTCCTCATTCTCTGCCTCAGTTCCACGTTAAATGACAAAAGCGGAGCCAACAAAGATAGCACACAAAGCAATCAGGCTAATAGCGCTAATAAGTTGAGCGTGGGGTCCTCACTCTCAGTGTTGACACATTTCAGTGTTTCTGTGGCTAAACAGAGGCTCAAGTGTTTGGCAATCAGACTGCATAGTGTTTAATGGAGTGGCTACCCCATGCCAGGTTGCCATGTGCTCGGTCTGTTTGACTGTAGCAGAACACAACAAAAGAAGAAGCAGGAAGATAAACTAGTGGAGAAGCCTAAAGGCAAGGGATTCAGCGATAGAGTTACTAGGGCTTTTGAAAGTGCATTTTCATAAATTTATGTCAGGCTGAAAGCAAAATTCTTCTGTCACCGTAATTCATAATGAAGCAGGAAAAGAAGCCATTTTGTTTTGAAGAGGGAATGTGGGTGACAGATATCCATCACTAGAAGCTTTTTGGTATTATCCTTTAGGAGCTGCTCTGTGCTCCTGTCTGCATTTTCACGATTGTCGAGACGTATCTTTACCTCCCCTGGGGTTCAGTTCCGTTATCATTCAGTTGTCATCTGGAGGGGTCACACTAACAAAGACGAGCATGCTAAAAAGCTCAAAGTAGTTGCGGCAAGATCCAAGTTAAATCCCTCACCTGTCTGCTCCTCGCGGCCTGGGGACTTAGTCCTGCAAAACGACTACACATTCCTCTCTTTCAATAGTAGTCTTTCTTTTCCTTTTCTTCTTCAGACCTCCTCTTTTTCTGTCTTTTAAGAAGTCTGTTTGAACAAAGAAATATTTTAAGAGGCTTGCAACTCCAGTTGCTGTGTGTGTGTGTGTTTATGTGTGTGCATGTTAGTGTGTTTGTTGGATGCAGCCGTGGGGACGACTGCTTCAGTGCCCTCCCCTGTTATTAGGCCTGCCCTGTCATTACAGGATTAGAATGTAGAGGTTGGCTTTGCGTGTGTGCATGTATGTATTTGTGTGAGTCCGTGTGAACGTGACATGTATTTGCCTGTGTAAGATCTTTCCGTATTTCTCAAATTCTCCTCACACAATCAGTGAATGCAGTAAAAACAAATGTCACTGCCATTTTTCCCATGTGTGTTATGCTAATCCCAAGTGTATGTGACCTCTATCATAAATAACACTTTACTAAAGCAGTCCTCAGGTTATTCAAACAGGGACTCACTAATTGAATAGTCTATAAGCCGTAGGAGGTTGAAAAACATTCCCCTGTAGTCTGCGAGTGACATCCATCACAGCACAGCTTGGAAACACAAGCTCAGATGTAGAAATTGGCAACAAATGATAAAAAGGAAGAGAAAGAGGAAAATGACAGTTGAAAAGAGGTCAGACCTGTATCACTTCCTGAAGGAGGGAGGGAGATGGGAAACAAATGGGAATAAGAGCCATCATTCCACAGAAATGACAAGAAAGAAACAGAAATAAGATAGAAAAAAAGTGTGAAAGAAAGGTGGATTGAACAGTTTGGTGCATATGCGTGTCCTGATTCAGTGCTGCCTCCCCTATCTGCACTTTTCATGATCACTCTCATGTGTGTATGTGTTGTTTTTTTTTACAACAGCAAATTTACATGTTCATTTGCTTGATTTACTCTGTTTGCTTCCACCCCCTACAACCTACAATCTTCTCTGTGCTCATTTAACATGTGGGATTTGAAATAGCGACGTGGAATGAGTCAAACAAAAAGTCAAATAAGCGCATTTCCTATGTGCACAGGAAGGTCTCATGGCTACCCAAGGGCTGATTTGACACATCTGACCGTTTTGTTCTCTTTTTCTTAACCATTAAGCAAGCCATCAGTATAGTCTTTGAATCTTTTAAGATGTTGTTTGCTTTAAGAATGCTTTTGTTATTTGTGCTTCCATGCCTTTCAATCACCCTTTATCATCTATATTCCACCTGTTTGTTGGTTTGGAGGAAATAGGTCTTTGTGCTTAGGGGTATAACATTTTATCTGACATGCTTTGTTTCTTTCAATGTGTATTTTCTGTGCGCAGAATGCGGGTGTCAGATTTTGCTTCGTGCTCATGAATATTGCAGTGTACCTCTATTGCCTGATGTGTTGTTCACACACAAACACAGTGTGCACAGACTAACAACCACACGTACGTTAACACACAGTGACACAGAGGGAGCGGCCGGGTTATGTTTGGGTCATCCTGTGCTTTGCTCTGGCTCATTGACTCAGGATTGGTGCTCCATTCTGAACACAATGCAGGGCTTTGCAACAAATACATACACACACTTTCTCTCCCATAAAGGCACACATACACACAAGCACAGGCCTGGTTAGGTCAGACAATACAGATGCATCAAGAAAGGGGTTACTGCTGCACTTGCACTCCTGAAAGATCCACTATTGCAGCCACTGAGTCAAACTGCACAGGTGTGTGTTGCAGATTCTGCTCTCCACATCTCGTTTTTTTTCTGCATCCCAGCTGTCTCCCTCCCCTCCCCCCTCCTTGATGCTCACTGTGCATCATTGTGTTTCACCATGTTGCTGTTGTCAGCGAGGTCAGATCTAATGACAAGCCAGCGTACCGTACACACAACCCAGCCATAATAATAAACACCATGCAGTGGAGGTGTGTCATTTCCACCACACCAGCTTACCTATCTGTATGTCTAACAGTAACACATCCCAAGTCACACTCTGTCACTGCATGAGTCAGGGGAAGTCCCGCAGCTAATATGCAGTGACACGGATTCTGGGATGAAAACCCTACTAGGCTATTATTTGTTCATGTTAAATGTGGCTCATTGGAAGTGGTTATAAAGAAAATTCTAAACAAATTCAGACTGGATTCTCATGATTTGTATCAAAGCATTTCTAGCCTCAGCACAGTTTACTAGAGACAGGCAGAAGAATGGGTTGTGAAAAAGGATTCAAGCCGAATTTGGCCCAGTGCTGCTCCAACTACATGGTATTCACTTAAGCTCCCAGGGCCACTCCTAGAAAGACAGTTTTAATTGTGTGAACTGGCTCAGTGAAGCTTCCAGACCATTTTGCCTGAGGCGAACAAGGCAAAGTTACATTTGAAATCTGGTTGCTGCAGGAAGATGTCTCTCTTTGAACCCATCTATCAGGTCTGTATTTCCTAGTGCAGTACACACATACATATGTCAGATTCACTGTCACTCAAGCCACATGGGGTGAAATTGAATGGGAATTCCCAGCTGTAGGTGCCTTTGGTTTCTGCAGACCTATACAGAATTCACAGGGGATCTTTGAGTCCGAGTGTGTTTGCATTAGTCACCAGTGGTTCTCCCAAATGCAGCAGTTGTGGCAGCAGGAATTTGAAGAAAGAGATTGTGAAATCCTGTGGTCATACTCTTGTTTTCTACCATGTTCAATATCCTGTCAACTTTACAAAGATGAAAGAAGCAGACACAGGCCATGGAAAAAAACATAAGAGATAGTGGCTTAGCAGAAAAGTGGGCTCAGAGCCTTACCTGTGTTAAGCAACTATTTCCAAATACAGCAAAATGAAGCAGGAGATACATGAGAATATGGAATATTTCACACTTTCGCCCATGTCCTTAGACAGTTCGAGCTCAGTTTCTGGCAGCACTGTTTCATCATCTTTTACTATCTTGTAGAACAGCACAGCGGTTGAGATAATAACAGTGGCTGCATACTGTGCCTTGAGCGCCAGGTAGTAAAAGATTCTACGTTTATAGTCTTCCTTCCCTGCTCTTACAAAGCAAGCATCTCTGCCGTGGAAACAACGGAGTGGAAAATGGAGGAAAAGAAGAGAATTTGCAGGAAAAGGTCGTTGTTCACAGTTTTGTTTGTGATGTGTGAGAGCATTTTATGTGTCAGCAGACTAGAGAACTTAAATCCAGAGTATTCCTACACTGGTAGAAAGTGAAGCCAATTGAAGTGTATTGACCTCAGTTACGGTCAAGAGCTACTCTTTTGTGACACCTAACTTTATTACCCCCCTCTTCATTCAAGCCTTCTGTCGGGTTATATATCTTGTTGAGTTTTACAGCCTGTAACTTTCTATGTGTGTGCATGTTATCAACTGTGTGTATGTGTGTGCTGCAGAACCCTGTGGGAAGCGGAACCTTTTCTGTGTGACTCGCCATGGTTTTCCTTTCCTTGTATAAAAGATAAAGTCTAATTGGGACTAATTAGCCAGGCAAGATGCCACTGTAAAATGTCACCCAATACCTCGCAGATCACCCACCTAGGTATCTGTCACTCTTTTTGGACTTCCTGACACATACAGACATTCACTACTTTGTCTGATTGAATCTAAGCCTATGTTTTCTGTTGCAAAGTTATTGTTTTGTTTATCTGAAATTATTTGTTTGAAATTGTTTATCTGATTTTTTCTGATTTATTCTGATCTGATCTATTCTCAAGATCATTTTACAGTTTTATAACAGTGCTATAAAATCATTGACAGTTCAATTGATGTCCTTTGCCTTCGTGTCTGACCTGATTGTTTCTTTTTGGTTTCCTTCCAGAGACGCTGATGGACACGAAGTGGGCCACGACAGAATTAGCTTGGACTGCGCACCCTGAAACTGGGGTGAGTTCACTTGCATGTACATTCTGTTTGCGTGCATGTCCACTCATGTGTCTTTATACTTAATATTACGTTGTAAAGTGCTTTATAAATAATGTTTCATTCATTCACTCATCCATATCTACATACCTTTTTGCAGTTGAATAGATCTGTACACCTCCACTAGTAGATCAGTCACTGAGACATGTTTTAGCATTCAACACGATGCACATTTTAACAAGCAGAAAAAGATACACTGCAATCCAATGTCACTGTCCCGCCCAGTCACAGATGTTTCTTTCCTCTTATCCGGCTCTTAAATCACAAGGAAATAGTCAGCATCCTCAAGATATAACCTTTTAAGTGCTAAAATATTTCTTGGTGTTGACCCTTTACACATACAGCCATCCAAATCTACCACACACAAAGTGCTAGTGACAGCCTCATCTTGCTTTCCCATGTGGTCCCACAATAGGCTAAAGAGGTGCATAAAGAGCCTTGACCCCTTCTCAGCTATACTTCAAACACAGCAGCCACTCCTCCCCTCACTTTTGTGTGGCCCTCTGACTTGGCCCTTGTGTTTTGTAGGATGGGTCCCCACTTTCTTATGTTTTGTTTTTACCTCAATATACTGGCAGTGATTCCATCCCGGCTGCTCAAAGTCAACCAATGTGCTTACCCCCCACCCCCCCATTTAATTCCAACTAACTAAACACTAATGAATCAGCCCCACTAGCCACCTCAGCTGCAACAATCAGTGGGTCAGGCCCCCTCTCGGCAGCCTTTCATGCCCTTCTTCCCCTTCCTCTCTCCCTCCTCCTATCTGTCTATCTTCTGCTGCTTTCTTTCAGACACCCCCCTTCTTGTTAAGCCACAATTCAGTGATGATCCCACCGGTCCCATGCAGAATGGCAGAGGAACTAAAAACGCCTCCCTGCCTCTGTCAGCCCAACTGGCAACAGATGCTCCTTTTCAAGAGACATACATACAGTGGAGAGCATCCCGCTCTCCAGATTTCCCACATTACTAACCAAAAGGCATGCCGTTCTCCCCTGCCTTCTTTGTTTTTGTTTTCCAGCAGAATGTGCCACAGACGGTGCTTCTCCCTGAGTACCCCCACCCCCCCTTCATGTTTTCACTCACACAACAACCTTGCTTCCTGTTGTCTTGTTTTTCGTCTTTTTGAAAAATGTATTTTACATGTTTATTTGTATTGTTTTGCAGTCTTGCAATGAAAACACTGCAGCTTGTTTTGCAATGTGTGGTGATGCAGTTGCTGAGAGGACAGATGGTTGAGATTATGTAGAATCCTGAAAAATGTTTGTACAGACAGACAGAGACAGCATATAAGAAAAAAAATCAATTTTTAAGGAAAAGAAAATAGAAATAGACCCACTCACAAAAAGACTACACTCTCTCCCAGGGATGATGCCCAGCCAAGTCTGAGTCACAGCCTCTGTCTTGCTTTGCAGCATTGCACAAGATAAGCAACAGACATAAAGCAGAAGCACCATAAGCTGTGTCTATTTTTGCTTATGAAGCCAAAAACATCAATATAGGTATTGCTAGATGCACATTTTCTGAAATTATTCACCACATAATTTATAGCATATCATGCCTTAATTTGTGAGCAAAGTCTGACAAACATAGACACGTGTATGTTGATATGAGGATGTGTCATCCTTATGTCTTGATACACTGCTTGGGTGGGTTATGTTTCAGCTGGCAACAAGTGATATAAGGATAGTGGGGAACCATCATCTTTGAAGAAAAAATGTGGTTGGAAAA
>JAQQAE010007208.1:0-16038 GCA_029823295.1 Pseudamia nigra
TTTCATAAAATTTTTATTTATTATTACTTTTGTCAGATTCAAGTTATTTCTGTGACCATTGTGGGTTTTTCTGTCAGAGAGGGGTTTACAAAGGGGTACCAACAATTTTATCCACGTGTCTATAACAGGTTTTCATTCAATCTCAAGAGTATTATTGAATTTCCAATTTGTTTGGTGACCCAAATAAATTCTTCCGCGACCAACCTGTGGGTCTCTATCCAGTGTTTGGGAATGGCTCATCTAGACAACAATACATTTATCTGTAGGGCAGTTAATGGTCAATTCAACTTCCTCTACTGTGACAAGCCTGACAGAGTGTTCTGTTTAGACTCCGTCACCATTAATCCCCCAAACTGGAAGTTCTGGGCAGATTTTTTCAGAGTCTTGCCAAGTCCTGATACGTGTCTGTTTGAGCAGCAGACTGGTCAGGGTTGGCTCGGATTTGAAGACAGAGCAGAATCTGGACCGGATCCAGACAGACCAGAGAAAAGCCCTGGACAGAGGACACATGAAACCTCTGGCAGCGGACATGCTGCATAGTGCTGAGAGCGCTGTCGTCAGTTACAATGTTTCAATCCCTCATCTGTGAAAGGAAATGTAGGAGTTTCATTCCGTCATTGGCAGCATTAAATAAAGACTAAATGGAACAATCAATCAATCAATCAATCTTTATTTGTATAGCGCCAATCATAATCGCCGATTATCTCTAGGCGCTTCAAGTGTGTGCGGTGTAAATCAGGAGGGCAGAGACAGTGCTGTTCTAGGTCAGCTAAGAGGAAAAGTAACTTTTAAAAGCTTTTAAAACTAAACCAAACTGCAAACAAAGCATGATTTATGTACATTTAACATCAGCTACGTGCTGCTACAGCTACCTCCCCCAAACAGAATGACTCTGACCTGCTCTGGGAGACTAACTCACAGAAATTAAACACAATTGATATTTTAAGTCCAGCTCAGTTCAAACCTTTGCAAGACAAACTGGAGTTTACAGTGACTTGCATATGTGAGATGCTTCATGATGCCATGTAGTCTAACATGCTGCATTTCCCAACAGCTGCTGTGACACTGACCAGTAGAAGCACAGAGCTCAGTGACACCGACCAATTAAACAGCAGAGCTCCATTATTATTCTTTGTTTTTAGTCGTTTTCCAAAAATCAGCCTTGGCACAAGGAAAAACTGATTAGATTTTGGGGGTGATTCCAATCACTGTATGTTAAAGGAGTCTTCATCATTGCAAGACGGGAACATTTTCATTATTTCTGCTTGTAACTCTACAAATAGTACTACAGAAAGTGCCCAAAAATACAGAACATCATCATCTTTTCCGGTTCTACCACACCATAAAGTTTGATCTGGATCCTGGTTATATTCCAGATCTGCTGATCCAGATTGCGTCCAGCAGGGGGGAGACAGACGGAGGTCTGTCCTCTCCAAGTGCTTTCTAGTTTCAGCACAGCAGATCAGAACAATTCTCACTTTCAAAATAAAAGCTGTCAGCATCGATACTATATGTTTTGAACTTGCAAATATTTTAACTTTTCTCTACCGTCAGACAGCATCATGTCGTCCTTAATTACAGCTGAGGTTAAAAGTTTTAGTCCCCCTGTGAAAATGTGATTCTTTTTCCTCACGTTGGAAGTGCTTTGATAACTTTGTGTATCCCTCTCCTCTCCTGCTTTGTGTCTATCAACAGCTCTTGTCAGATCTAAACTCAGTTATTTTGTTCTTAACATGATGCTTTTACAAATTATGCTTCAAATCCTTTCTGAAGTGAATATTGGACAAATGTTCAGTTTTACCCTGTTCGAGTGGGACTCAGGTTGCTCCACAACAAAAAGTATAAAACACTGCACATTTTATGTAAAAAAAAAAAAAAAAAACAGTCATAATGCACATCAAATTAAACAGGAGAATCTCCTCTACAAGCACACATGTCATATTTACACACAGCAAACACAACTCCAATACCAACATAAAATAACAAAATCCGAAAAAAAAGAGGCTCGGGCTAAATAAAAGCAAAAAAAAAAAAAAACGCTCCATCTTCATTCACTTTCTTGAGAATCTGGGATGAAGTACGTTTTGATATTCCTATGAAAAACCCTCTGCCCTTTTCTTCCAGCCCCCCTCCTCTCAGGTTGTTTTATCTCCGCCTGTCTTTCTTTATATCCTCCCTCTCTCTGTCTGTCACCGCTCGCTGACAGACACCGTCTTGCCTTCATTTACGCCCGTGGACTCGCTGACAAACCACGTGGCGTGACGATGTTTGTTGTCAAATGCTACAAATCAGGCCGTCTCCGAGGGACCTGAGGTGAACCGACGCAGTTGCAGCCGTGACGGCCGTCAGCCGATAAGGCTCTATTGATTCAAAAGAATCGCACCCCATCTGAGGGGGATTTATCAATGTGTCAATTGGCCACTAGCGAACCACAAATCACCAGGCCGGGGGGATTTACAGGAAATCCAGAGGATCGGAGGGACAGCATGGGGAGGATCCTCAGTAAATAGCAACAGAGCTGAGGGTTAAGTCCTCACATAGAAATGCCCATACAGTATGAGAGAGAAGAGACAATGTGGAAAAAGAAAATATGAAGAGGAGGGTTTGAAAAACACCTTCAGGGTCTGTTTATTATTCTTGCTTATCGCTGTGGTTCCAAAATTATTTCATCTGTTCATATGTCTTTAATGTTGTTGTCATCATCTTCATGTAATATTTCACGTTATTACATCTGCATTTGTAGTCTGTGTCTTTGTTAGGACTAATTAAAACCACAAAACATCAGCTGGTTTCTTTAATTTTCAATCAGAGTCAAAAATAATCCTTTAAACTGGAACAAAACAGTGAATAAAATCAGAGCATAGTGCATTTCGTCTGAATATTTTGGGATGTAATCTGTCCAGCTGTTTATTGTGCTGTTTGATTTACATTTAGCATTTTAATATTTTTAGTAGATCTTTTTGTTTTTACCACATTTTGGTCTTACTGCATTTTTTTGGTGTATTTTGTGTTTAGTGTGTCCTTTTATAAAATCAGTACTGTCAAACCACAAATGTGCTTTCTTCAATGTCTACATAGGCCCAAAAAAACAAACAAATAAAAAATTACAATTTTTTATTTGTGGTTGGATTCATTTTCATTCAACATTTGTTCATTTCTTTGATGAAGCTGTTCATGTTAGATAATTACTTGTTTATTCAATTATTTTGCTCACTTTATTTTTTAACTTCATGCTTATTTTATTCATTTTTACATTTTTTTGGTTCTTCTTTTGCTAGTTTCCTTGACTGTTGTGATCATTTTCTTATGTACAGTACGTAGGTCTGCTGCATTGGACTCACATCTGTTCAACTTACAGCCGAACTGCAGACTTATTTAAACTTACTGTGGTTTACTTCATTTATACCTTACCAAGACAAGACGCTATACTCAGTGGCCACTTTATTAGGTACACTTTTTATCTCAATCCCATGGCAGCACTTCAGCGCATATATTCACAAGACGACTTGCTGAAGTTTAAAGAGATGAGAATGAGAATGGGGAAGTAAGGTGATTTACATAACCTTGAACATGGCATGGTTATTTGTCTGGGTATCTCACAAACTACTGATCAACTGGGATTTTCATGCAACCATTTCTAGGGTTTACAGAGTATAGTCTGTAAAAGAGAAAATATCTAGTGAGCAACAGTTCTCAACAGTAACGCAAATGACCACTGGTTATGAGTAATGCAGAAGAGCATCTGTGGACGTGCAACATGTTAAACCTTGAAGCAGATGAACAACAGTAGAAGATCACACGTGGTGGATGTTATGGCAATGATTAACATAAGCAACATGAAAACATGGATCCATCTTACATGGTATCAACTCCATAAGCTGCTGGTGGGAGCACATTTTGAGCTCTTTAGTCCTCAGTGTGCATTATTTAAATGCTACAGCCTACATGAGTATTACTGCTGACCATGTCCATCCCTTTATGACTACAGTGTACCATCTGACAGCTAGAAAGTCCAACCCAGGACTAACAACGTGTCCCTAATAAAGTGGCCAGTGAGTCATTTTTTTTATCAGCACTTTCAGACAGTCAGGTATTTTTTCAGTCCAGGTGTTTTAACTAGTATCAATTTGTACATGAACATTTGAGGAAGAAATTGAAATACTGTATTGCAAAAAGGTTTTTTTTAACCAATGAGTGAAAGAATCAATGTAAATCTGGGCAATATGATCAAAAATGTCCATATTAATCAATATGGCTAATTATCATGAAAAATGTCACATGAAGTTTTGGCCCTAAGTGAAAACCAAGTGGTTTTATATTATCTTCAACAAGATAAAAATGACATAAAAGATAAAACGCACAACAAGAAGCCTCAGCTGCTGGTTTTTATGACAATAAATCAAAATAAAAACAATCTTCAACTCAAAATCACCCCAGTGTAGTAGAACGACTAATTATTTCCATGTAATGTGGTATAAACTCCCTGCAGTGCCTTTGTTTTCCAGTCATGCAGTCAGTACAGGTGAAAATACTGACATTAAACCCTGTGATTGGAGACCAGCATCTGGATGCATTCACACACTAACAATAAAGTTCATCTCATAGGAAAAACAGTCAACGACATCAGAGTGAAAGAGCTGATCAGCAAAATGACGAAACATCCAGAAACGAGCCCGGAGCGGAATAATAAGCCGACGTACGACGTGTCTCCCACCGGATCAGCCGCCGCTCGCTCATACCAGCCTGGTTTTTTTTTCTGCTTAATGATGAAATATTAGTATTTTTCAGTATGAAGTGAGTTACACCGCTTTCTACAAGTGTGGGCTGAGCTGAACGAGTCTGCAGGACTAAAATTGATCACATGGATGTAAACCAGGTCCAGGGCCTCAATAAGAAACGGCTAAACATTCAATTCAGAAAAATGGTTTCAAATGGTAAAAGTTTGTCCAGTTGAACAGTATTTTATGATTTCACATGACAAACAAGAATCACTTTGGTCATATTTTGGGGTTTTGTTGTTCATTTTTTGATTATTTTGTGGATAATTTTTATTTTTTGCCAATTTTCTAATTTATTTTCTCAATTTGTATCCAGCTTTCTCTCCTGTTTTGTTCATTTTTATTAATTTCCTTTATATGTTTTTCTTATTTGATGATAATTTTGTGGATTTTTCTTCATTTTTATTATTTAATCCAGATTTCTTTTACTATCTTGTCTTTTTTGTTCATATTCTTTATCAGCTCGTTCATTTGGTGAACTGTTCTGTTCAGTATTTGTTCATTGTGTTTGTCTGTTTAATGATTTTTTTTTATCATATTATCAATTTTTATTCAGTTTTCTTGTGTGTTTTGTTCATTTTCTTGATAAGTTTTGTTCATTTGGTGGATTATTTCGTTGATCTCATATGCATTTGTTTTTTTATGATTATTTTGCTAATTTTTGTAAGCTTCTTTGTTTATTTTTCAATTTTGTTCATGTTGTTAATTATCTTATTGAGTTTCTAATGTTGTTTTTGGACCATCCAGCTTGTTATCAATTTTCAGCTCAAAAGTCAGCATCTGTGATGGAATGGGGGTCGCATTAGTGCACGTAGCATGTGTAACCTGCACACATGTGATGGAACTAATGCTGGAAAATATCTACAGGTTTTAGAGCAAAATATTCTATCAAGTAGAACTCCTTTTCAGACAAGATGTTGTTTAGTTCATCCAAACAATGTGAAATCTCACTGTGCATGTAATTCAACAACATAACTCTGTAGTAAAAGAGTCCTGGTGCTGAACTGGCCTGATGCCGTCCTGACCTTTTACACATTCAGTGTTTGGTGCATTATTAAATGTAAGCTATGATAAAGGAGGCCCTGAATGACTGACCAGCTGGAATCCTACATAAAACAAGAATGAGAGAATATTCCACTTTCCAACTGACACCAGCTGGTCTCCTCAGTTCTCAAATGCTTACAGTGTTGTTTAAAAAAGTGACACAATAGAACCCTGACTCAACTTTTTTGAAATGTGTTTGCATTAAACTAAAAATGAAAAAAAAAATAATTCAAACTTCCCTCTTCTGCATAGACATTATACATATTGGCCCTACTTTTTTGAAGTAGCTGAAAACGGATGCTTTAAGTGAATCTGATGTTTACTGGCCCCGCATCGACTGTTGCAACACTGTTGAGGGAACAACAGGACATGGACGACTCCAGGCCGGTCTGTCCTCCTGTTATCGGAGCGACACTGCAGCCTGGAAGGAACCATGGAAAGAGCCAGGAAAAAGGTGGGTCTATTGTCCGAGCATCCTGCTGGATCCGACTGACGCTCCTGCTTTGACCAGAGGTCTTCTTTTTTGTCAGACGTCCTCAGTGTGACATAACACAACCATCACAGTGAAAATGAGACATTTGTGTCATCGTATCCTATGAAAATATTAACCACTAAAAGGGAAGGTTCTTTTTATACCTTATTAAATCCTGTTCAAGTTTCCATTAAATAGTATACATACTTTAAAGTGATTGCATGCGGAGATGGCTGAAAATGGTAACACATTAAAAAAAAGTTCAGTATATGACAATGAAAGTATTGTTTTATTCATGTTGAAAGGCAAATTGTTGGTTCGGAGTTACACTTGAAGAAACCCGACAATATAACAATTTACTTGAAACTTACAAGGGTTAATGAGCACTTGAATGACTCTGCCATCCTTGATTTTAGGACTATCTGATTTTAGGACAGATAGTATTTCTGTCCTGTGGTTCAACCACTTTAAAGTATTCTTTAAAGTGGTTGAACCAATTTTCTTATAACTTCCATCCATCCATCCATTTTCTACCCCTTGATCCTGATGAGGGTCTGGGGGTGCTGGAGCTGACTTAGAGCAAAGGCAGGGTACACCCTGGACGAGTTGCCAGTTCATTGCAGGGCTGACATATATAGAGAGAGAGACAACTATTCACACTCACGTCTATGAACAATTTAGAACTAACCCCTAGTGCATGTTTTTGGGAGGAAGCTGGAGTACCTGGAGAGAACCCACGCAGACACAGGGTTCTTAATAAAAAAAATAAAACACACTGATTCATTTTGTTAGTTAAAGTTAAAATTACCTTGTAAAACTGAACTTTTCTTAATATAAGAAACACTAACACCCTGTACATGCAAACTCCACACAGAAAGACCCCACTGGCCAGCGCTGGGATTGAACCCAGGACCTTCTAGCTGTGAGGCATGAGTGCTACCCACTGTATCACCTTTTCTTATAACTTGTCATAGTGATTAATCCGTGAACGATCTACATCCTCTTTTCAATGAGGGGGGTGCTACTGCTTGGAACAAGAAAAAATGTGATAACTCAAAGTATCTACACCGCTTTATTTGAAAGTTGCTAAGTTTATTGACAACAGCAACATCTCCATCATGTCAGCTGTTGGCATCGGTGCCACTACTTCTTTCCGATAGAGAATTCTACCGTTTTGTAACGAAAAGTGCAAGAGCTTAAAAGTGGCTGAACCAATTTACTTGACACTTGCCAGAGTTAATGAGCACTTTCTGTCAAGATGGTCCTACAACTGCTTGAAAGAAGATTTGCAAGTCCAAGACATCAGAATCAATTTACTTGAGGTTTCCTGTGGCTACTGACCACTTTTCAACTTGTCAACTTTGGAGATAAGTGGCACTGCTCCTTTTCAGTAGATGGCACTGCTGCTTGAAACAAGAAGACTTGAGAACTTAAAAGTGTTTGAACTGATACATTTGAAACTTGCCAAGTTTATTGACCACTTGTATATCGCCATCCTGCTTGCTTTAGGGACAGGTAGCACTAATCTTTTTAAGTAGAGAATGCTACTGTTTCTAAAGAAAGCCCATCAGCTTAACCCTTTCACACATAATGTTCATTACACTGGACAGGAACAAGGTGACATTAAATTCATAGTAGCTGAAAAATGAAAGCAAAAAAATAAAGCAAAACACAAAAAGACAGCGAGTATTTTGAGTTAAATTAACAAAAAACAATCAGAGAAAAGAAGAAACATGAGAAGCAAAAGTTACAAAATATTGAGCCAAATCAATAAAAGTGAACAAAATCATAAGACAAATGAACAAAACAATTTAAAAGTGAAGAAAAGGTGAATGACATCAGAAGAAAAATGAACAAAACAATGAAAAAAATGACGAAAAAGTGAACAAAATCATAAGCAAATGAGCAACCCAGTCAAGAAAATGAACCAAATTCGATGCAAAAACAAGAAAAATGAAAAAAAAAAACTAACTAAGAAGAAAAATAAACAAAATGAGCAAAACAATCAAGAAGTTGCGAAAAAACGAACGTGCACTATTACTGTTAGTGACCACTTAAAGATCTAAATCCTGTTATCTTCTGAAATTAGTGGCACCACTATTGGTAAATGAGTATATTGGAACAAGAGAACATGCGATGCCTGTAGGTTTGCTCTCGGAGGTTCTGATGGGTTTGCTGTCCGTATAGTCTTGAGGTTTCGGTCTTGAATTGTGAAGCACCTAGAGGTAATCTTGGATTACGATTGGCACGATACTGAATTGAAGTGAATTGAACTGAATTGAATCAAGTGTCTGGACTGATTTATTTTTATTTTTCCATGGTTTTCGACCGTTGTATCATCTCCATCCTGTCAGCCTTCGGGATCAGCGGTGTTATTGCTTTCAAAGAAAAGATGTTGTATCTCGAAAGTGTTTGAACCAACTGGCTTGAACCTTGCCACAGGTTTTATCCAACTGAAGATCTCGATCATGTCAACTTTTGAGATGGGTGGTGCTACTGTTTCTAACAAGACAGGATTAAAAAAAAAAAAAAACAAGAATCACTCGAAGCTATGCTAATTCTGCACCAGCCGCATTTTCAGCAGATACACTGCAATCACAGGCAACAGAACAACCTCAATTCTGAGGAAATCAGTGAGAAAAACAAATCTCAGCAGACAGAATTAGATAATACACAGCCTTCAGTTAATTCACCTTAAGACAGTACACCAAATGATCTTTTGCATTTTGTCCTTTTTGTCTGGTTTTAGACCTTTGTTCGGACTGACATGTAAAAACAGAAAAGTCCTTTGTCTAATTGAACAGCAATTACCTCAGTTTTCTATGGATAATGTTCCTTTTTTCAGCTTTTCTGCTCCTTTTAGTCAGATGTTCTTTAATTTCGCATGAGGATGCAGCCAGTGAGTTGACTAAGGAAACCAGTGACTAATGTGATTCTGTCCTTTCACTCACCAGCACCATTATAAAATATGTTTTTTTGTTTTTAATGTCCTGTACTTGCGCAGAGCTGCATTTTGGTTAAATTCAGACATCTATTCATTGTCCATAAGGCTGTAAATCCTGATGACGGGTAGTTTGGACTTGGTTGAGAAATAAATAAAACTGCTGCTCCAGTATTATTTAAGACATACACGTTATTTAACTATTCACTATAAATGAACAGGAAGTGCAAGTAGTTCTTATAAATACTGTAAATAATTCTCATGAATAAAAAGGATTTTTCAATGCTTTGCTAATTAAATGTAGAAATGGGTAAATTTATATTATCCCTATCACGATAGAGGCACTCAGTGGCCACTTTATTAGGTACATTTGTACTCTTTTGTACATTTACTCTTTTGTACATTTTTTTCTTTTTTTTGTCTTTTTTGTCTGCATGTGTTGTAATTTTGTGACGTCTTCATTTTTACATCATTTATGGGTTTTTTTTTTATCTTTTTGCACTTCTTTCTTCTTTTATCCATTATTTAAAACCACAAATAAATAAACCACAATTTTGTCAGCTGTCACTGAGGACCAAATGTCACCCTTTAAATCTGAACAAAATAGTAATGACAATGTTAATTTATCATGATAATTATCAATATCAACTCATTTTGAAACATTTTGGACCTTCTCACACTACTCTAATTAAAGGGTAAAATCAGCTCCTGTTGTATATTAACACAAAAAATAAATTGTGAATACTTTCAGGATTCCTGAGGCCATTTTAGAAAATGAACATATATAATAAGAAATGAAACAAAAAACATACACAAAATAAGCAACAATATAAGTAAAATAATTGAAAGCAAGTTGACAAAAAAGAACAAAAAAGCAAAAGATGCATCAAAAAAATATCTAAATAATCAAGCATGTTACAAAATTCAAAATCCACCAAAACTCAACAAAATCTGCAGCAAAATGATCAAGGAAATTTAAAAAATCAACAAAATATTGGTTTGAATGCAATATATGAGGCTGTAATAATTTCCACATTATGAAGTTACTCACTGCTTGACTAGTGTTTGTCTCTCACTTTTTCTCAAGTACTTCTGTTTATGAGTACTTCTACTTCTACCTGAGTCACTATAATGGTAACGTGACAGAACTTTTACTTGAATTGTGTTTGTGTTTACTCTACCCACCACTGGGAATAACCAACACCTACAAGAAAATAACAGATGGTGACCTTTGACTTATATAGTAGACTTCATACGTTTTCAGTGGAATGATGACTTTGTCTTTTTTTTCCCATTTCCTTTTTTTTGAGAAGTGATTAAATCTTAGATGTGACATGAAAAACCTGGCTGCTGTGGTTGTTTCCCCTGATTGTAGATAAATCCAGCAGACATGGTTCAGATAAGGACACAGTCATGTTCAACAGCGTTCTGGTAATCACTCAGTTACACAAAACACCACACAGAGTTTAAACATCGAACTTGCACCTGGAGACATTTAACTGTATGGATTTGAGGGAAATTAAATCCGTACAATTATACTTTTGCATATACAACCCCAGTTCCAAAAAAGTTGGGACCATGACTCAATAAAAACAAAATGCAATGATTTCCAAATCTCAAAAACAAATATTTTATTCCCAATAGAACATGAACGACATCTCAGATGTTGAAAATGAGCTCATTCTGAATTTGACAGTAGCAACACATCTCAAAAAAGTTGGAACAGGGGCAGTAAAAGGCTGGAAAAGTGATTGTCATTGTTACGCTGCTGTTTCCATAGGCATAGGTTTTCAGCACGGATTTACTGATTTGACACATGTCGGAGGATGGGTGCGTGGTTTGTGAACTCTCATCAGCGTAATGAGGTGCAGCTGTCGGAAATGGACGTAATTTAAACAGCTGCGTGAATGCGGAAACTAAGACAAAATGGAGAATTGAGGACTCAGAGACACATGGAGAGTTTTGACCCGGTGAGAGCAGCTCCGAGTGGAAGCAGAGCTGAAAGACTTGAGTCATTTATCCATGGACAAAAGCATCGAATTTTTAAATCACATGCTGACACTCACTGTATATATATTCACCTCAAAAAACTCTGAACTACATCACCCAGGGACCCTAGCATAGGGGCGATCGAGACACCGGAAGGATCCGCACGGACCACCGGGAGAGACGGACGGCTGTGGTCACCGGATTCCAGGACCCAGACGCGTGATGGTGAGTTTTGCAAACACACACCTGCTTCCTCCGATAGGATATGGCAAAACGTGTCACCCAGGGCTGGTGTAGCACATAACTCGAGTCCTCAACACACATGCAGGGTTTGATGAGGTTTAGTTATGGGAGTTTATCTTGGTAGCATAGCAAACAGGCTCGGGCCAAGGCTAACCGAGAGGTGAACTGTAACATAGATGGTGCTCGTCCAGGAATGCAATCATAACGGTCATAAATCAAAAACTGGAGGAGCATTTGACACTAATTAGGTTAACTGGTAACAGGTCGGTAACATGACTGGGGATAAAAAGAGCATTTCGGAGAGACAATGGCTCATCAATCTGTGACAAACTGTGTCTAAACATTGTGGAAGGAAGTCAGGAACCAACTGCCTTCAAGATGGCTCCTAGTGATGACATCACATTCACTAATCTAAACAGACTGTGGCCACTTTAAATGGTAAACTTAGTGTTTGGGGCTCTATGCACTAAAATTAAAAATGCGTCTCATGGCAGATTGAAAATAGATGAATATTAGTGCTTTTTTTTCTTGTACTGTAATTTCGGGAACACATATTAACCATTAATTAATTGCTTATTAACATATGTATTTGTGGTGTATTGACCTTATAATAGGGTTAGAGTTGGGGTTAAGCATCAATTAGGAGTTATTTGTACTCTATTGATAGTTCTGATAAATAAAATTAACAAAATAAAGCCTAATCTTCTCCATTCTACACTGTTACTGCTTTCTGAAATGGAACTGCCCAGGAAAATAATACCTAAAAAAATAAAAATTACAGCTAGAATCTCTAATATCAGTAAATTTGATGCACAGTTCCTATTTCTTTATTGAGGTATTTATTATTTTGGCTTAGAAGTGCAGTTTAACACTTCATCTATTGTCTGATCCAGTTAAATATAGTGTTTTCAGGGGAGCAGTGATATCGAAGAATAATGGTTACTACACAAGCCTTTCAAACTCAATTTTCTATCAACCTCTAGTACAAACATAATTCCCTTTATAGTCAAACAATGTAGACAGCTTGTTTCAGATATATTTAAGATGAATAAAGTCATGAATTTGCAGAAGCGATGTCTTCCTGAGTCCAACCCTGCACTGAAAGCAGCAGATTTACAGTAAAATAAATGTGCCGTTGTGCTCTCGTGGCTCATTTTAATCCCTGTGTGTGAACCTCAGAGCTCAGTGTTAACTTGACCTCCACATCATAAGCCTGTTCATGTCGACGTGACATGCAGAGCTGATGGAACAGATCCACTTTAACCCTGACAGGAACAAGAGATTTGGTCATAATGAACACTTCAATTCCTCGACGAGGAGGGTCCATGGGAGCGTCGGAATAATGAGACGAAGACAGATGATGTGACGCAAGATGACAATGAAAGAGCTGCCAATAGCCGTCACTGATTAAAGGATCTTTATCGCAATACATAACAATTTAATGATCAGAATTTATTGCATATACTACCATACTTGAGTACTTGTACTTGAGTCATTAGGGTACTAACAATACTTTTACTGCACTTGAATGCTGTTTTTGTGTTCTCTACCCAACTCTGACTGTGTCTTCTGGTGCAGTCGCCGAAGCCATCTATGAACCATCTATAACACCATCAACAAAGACGATGAAATGTGAGAACTGTCCGTGGTTTCTGAATCTGGTCATTCTAAAAAACGCCTCCGCTGCAGCAGAAGTAGCTCTGGGTCTTCATTTCCTGGCACCGTCCTCATTAGAGCCACTTTCAGTATACTGTTTGATGTCATTGTTTTACACTATTTCGTTCTTTTGCCATCGTTCATGACATATTTATGTGTTTCTGTGCATTTTACATCTTTTTGCATCTTCAACACCATTTTTTATCTTTTTGTATCTTTTTTGTCTTATTGTGTGTTGAACACTGGTTTCACCTTTTTGGATCATTTTTTACATTTTCTCTTTTATTTTTGTCCATTCATATTGTTTCTGCCTTTTTTAAAGTTACACTGCATGTCACATTTTGTCTTTTTTGCATTTTTGTATCTTTTACGTTGTGTTTGCCATTTACATTTCTTACTGTATGTCTTACTGTGTCTGTTCTGTCATACTTTGCTTTTTATCCTTTTGCATTTTTATGATTTTATGCATATTTTACATTATTTTCATCTTTTTGATTTTCTGTTATGTCATTTTGCATCATTTGTTGCGTATGTATTATGTAAATATTTTATGTTATACTTTGTGTTTTTGCATCTTTGTCCCCTCCTTGAATCACCACCTTATGGTGGAGGGGTTTGCGTGTCTGAGTGATCCTAGGAGCTATGTTGTTGGGGGCAATTCGCCCCTGGTAGGCTCTCCCAAGGCAAATCAGTCCTAGGTGACGGGTCAAACGAAGAGCAATTCAGAAGACCCTTATGATGAAGAAGAAAATCATTAACCAGAGCATGACTGATGGATGGATCATGCTTTATTGTGTATTTTGCATCATTTCAAAATATTATATCTTTTACAAAACTTTTGTCCTTTTCTTTCTTTGCATGTTGGCATATTTTATGCAGTTTTTGCATATTTTATGTTGTATTTTGTCATTTGCATCTTTACATCTTTGACATTGTTTGTCTTCTGGTATATTTTAGATTGTTTTTGCTATTAGTGTCTTTCAAGTTGCTTTTGTATTTTTGTCTTTTGCATCTTCATGGATCTCTTAAGTCAATTTTGTTTTCTTAGATGTTTTCGGTAGTACTTTAAAACCATAAATAATCATCAGTTTTCTTCAAACTTCACCAAAAACCAACCTTAAATAAAAAAATTAATTTAGATTTTTAGATTTAAATTAGAATAAGATGCCATTTTTACATTTATCGTCCTAATTATCGACATGAACTGATGTAAAATTGTTCATGGTAGGATCCTTTTGGCTGCATGTCTATCCACTGTGACCATTCAACCCTGTGTGAGTGTTCTGAACACAGCCCTTTGGGTATTATTACTGCGCTTCCATTCAAATGCTTTTGTTTCCCTTCTGTTTCACGCTGTGTGTTGCAGTTTTACTTACAGTGTTATTCTCTGTCCCTGCTCCTTTCCGCTGAATATTAATGCCTTCTATGCTAATGGCCTTACACCGGCTGAGGTCGATCAAGCTCCTCCTCTGAATGTTAATCCGCTGCCTCATTTGCATACTCTTAAGTGTCAAATTCCCCCGCAAATCATCGCAGCCGGTGCCCCCCGAGCGACAGCACAGAAACAATGTGGTCGCACCGTATGCATAGCATCAAATCCACATCAAAGCCTGTTTAGATTGCCAGGTCACAGCAGGTTCACGTTGTGTAAAATGAAGGTAATGGGATAGCAGAAATACAGCTGGCCAGGTAATAAGTCTGAATGGAGCAGGTAATAAGGTTGGGATAGAAACAGAGCCCGAGTCGTCACAGGAGCAGCGCTGTTTAAGCTGCGGCAGATTTCACCAGGTCAAAGGTGACGACGGGTCAACATAAACACACGACTTGCGGTTAGGGATGGGAGACATGAGGCAAAATGTTCTCACGATAGCAGGTTTCATGAAGTTGTATTGTTAATCATCAAGGTAAATTTTAAAGATTTGATGTTAAAGGCTGATTTTTGGTCAGGACTAAAAGAAGAATCCAGATAATTAATTTGTCTTTTAATTTAATCAGTTTAACACTTTAAAAGAAGGACATTTAAACAGAAAAGAAAGAAACAAATAACAAAACTGAAAGGGTCTAGGCAGAAACTTATTGACACCTAACCCTTATACGATATTCAGTACTCAAAATCAAGTACTGTACATCCATCCTTAACCATTCAAATTAAATTAAAAAATTCTAACAGAAAAAAGTCAAGAAAGCACCACAACAAAATGAATAAATCAATACGCCACAGAATCATTATCACTCTAACACCTCTTACAATATTTAGAAATTGTGTAATTTTTAAACAGTTTAAGCATACTGCATGATTTTATGCCATCTGGACAGCAGGTCCATTATTGATCCCCTAGAACAGAAACACAAAGCTGTTCTGTGTTTGTTCTAAACTTTTGTTTTTCAAAAATATAATTCCATCTAAAATTGTATTTGTTGTGCCAGATTTTCAACACGTTCTGTATATTAAGTGGCAGTTGTTTATTGCAGCCGTTGTACATAATTACAATTGCATTGTAATCAAATCTTTGAATTTCGGTACATTTTATTGAGTAAATAATGGTTGTGTTGACTCATGGTAGGGTTTGTTAGTTTTAAATTCATATGGCTTTTTTGCGATAGAAATATTGGTTTAACATTTGTCTTGTGTTTCCCCATAGCACTACACAGCAGGACATGTACAGAACAATGAGTGAATTATTTTATTTTTATTTATTTGACCATTCTTTAATCAGGAAGGTCCCGTAGCAGTGACAGGCCAGTGACTGCATCTCTAGGTCTTTCAATACAACATACTGTACATAATAATTATTGACAAATGAAGTCTTTCATTTCATACAGTATTGAAATATTTAAATTAATAGGTTTTTTTGTATCTTTTACTAACACAAAACACGCAAAATGCTAAAAAAAAAAAAGGGGGGGGGGTGAAA
>JAQQAE010007209.1:0-16037 GCA_029823295.1 Pseudamia nigra
GGTCAGACTCTACCATCATCAGTGCAAGATCTTGGTGAAAAATTAATGCAACACTGGATGGAAATAAATCATGTGACATTGCAAAAGCTTATTGAAACAATGACACAGCGA
Organism: Pseudamia nigra; assembly: GCA_029823295.1. Lineage (NCBI taxonomy): Eukaryota > Metazoa > Chordata > Actinopteri > Kurtiformes > Apogonidae > Pseudamia > Pseudamia nigra. Next base: position 112 of record JAQQAE010007209.1, read on the forward strand.
ATGCATGCTGTAATCAAAGCTAAAGGCGTCCAACAAAATACTGTATTAGAGTGTGTGACCTTTTTTTTGTGGCAATTTTTTTTTGCCAGTCATTGTATGATCTTCGCAGAAACTGTCCTCACAGTGGGGCATCGTATCTTTCGGGCTACACTATGACAAGACGAAGATACAGGAATTTTTTTGGATCAGCTCCGTGTGTAGCGTGAATGAAGTAGTTTTTGGCATGTTCACTTAACTCAGCAGTGTAATTCACTGTTTCACTGGTGCAAAGCAGAGGTCAGTCATTAACTTGGTCTTGAACAATGGACGATGCATTCACTGGAAAAGATGACGTGGTGCTCTTGGTATCTGAGAACTGGGATGAAGATCCATGTCTTTCAGTCCTTGGTCCTTCCCGTCTTAGTATTTTTTTGTGAGGGCTGGACGCTGACAGGATCTGTCACACTTGGAGGGCTGTCACACAGGCTTTGGGCTTTCCCTAACCTAATTTTGAACCTGCTGGTATGTTCACACCAGAAAAAAATGGGTCAGAACCCAAAGTTGGTTCTCAGCTGGAGCCAAAAAAAAGTTGCTTCTTCCACACAAACCATGACATCATCAGATGGGCATGTCATATTTTAGGTTGTGAAGCCGAGTGCGATGGGTTTATGTTCATTTGTGTAACGCGGAATATTGTCCTTCCAATTCACACGGGCTGGTCCATCAGAAAGCACCACAGGTCTGAGACTCTAGAATGGAGCCGAGGCCAGAACCAGAACCATGTCTGTCTAAAAGCACTAATAGTGAGGCCTGTGGGTCAACGCCAGCTACATAACCAGTGAGGCCCTCATAACCAGTGGTCCATATGAAGTGTAGGGCTGATTTGAGCACTGGTCAGGAAACAATTCAGGGCCGGGAGACAGCTTAGGGAGTGTGACGATGGAGATGCATGGCAAGGAGACAACTGAGGGAGTGCCAATTCCAAATGGATGAGACAAAGTGCCACATTAGTGAAGCTTGTACCTACAGTACAGTATATCTGACCTGCTGTAGGTTCAAATACAATACAGTCAAAATGAGGTTAAATGAGCTCAACTTAAAACATCAATCACAGCATTAGTGCAGTACTATGAATCCAAGAGAATAATATTACGACTACTTTTGCTTTTCAATAATAACATTACTCCTCGACATATACTGGTAGGATCGATTCCTCATCAAAGTCTCTCATGTGAATATTTTTTCTCGTGACAAAAAAGAAAAACACTATAAACTGAAAAGTCAATATAGCATTTCATCAATAATATTGTTGCACCATGAATCTCTTCAGCAGTGCTGCAGGTGATTCCATTTTAATCCATGTCTCTGACTGTACAATCCAGCAGCCGTGACTAATATAAGCTCACTGTGCCAAAGTATTCATGGACCACTCACACACGCATCACTCGAGTAACACAGCATCAGACAATGGAAACACTGAGTGCAATGACTTCAGTCAGTGTCTCTTAATAGTCAGACAAAAGGGTTGGACCCCAGACCCTCAGAAACACATCTGAACCAAGCGGCTGACTCACCCACTGTATGTGTGTGTGTGTGTGCTTGTTACAAAAGCTACTGAGCAACTATCGACACCCCTGAGTGGAAAAACATGTCAGCTATGGCTGAGCCTCACAGACCTTTTACTCACTGTAAAAACAACAGTCTTTTATCGCTCCTTTACATTTTGCATGTATCAGGATGAGTGTTACATCTGTTGTAGATTCAGACCCACGAGTGCCTTGACTTTATTTTTTTTTTATTTCACAATGTTACCCACAAGTGGTAAGTGGCATGAAACCGTATAATTTTGGGTTTACCATGATGCATCTCTACATCTCAGGCTCTGAGTCTTGGATAGTGACCCGTAGTTTAAACCCTGTCAGTCATGTCTGCCTGATCATCAAGCGGTTGATTGAGAGATACGCTCAGTGTCACGTACGACTATAAAGCCATCCCTTCCACTGATCTTATCTCACAGCAGGCAAGATTATGTTACAGGAGTAAACAAAAAAGTCACAGAGATAAATGGAGCTCCATACTGGCTCATTCCTCTACATAATGACCAAGTCATGCAAATAATTCCCCCTGATAAATAGACTTTTAAGGTTTCCTTCCATTGGATATAGATGAAATATGCTTATAAACCCAATTCTAAACCAGTTACTCTAGAGTGGTATTTTATTTGCCTGAAGACACAGACAGGGAACTGCTTTCATGCTTCTTATCCTTCACAACTTTTGAAAGGATCACTACAGGAAAGTATTTATGCCACTTTGAGGGAAATTATTTGCACATGCTTCAAGGCCTATGCTTGTGTGAACAAATGCTTCAAATTATGACACTGTGAGGCAAAGCTAGGAGTTAGAACTGAGCTGTCCAATGTGCTGAACCCGAGAGAAACATAATGCACACGGCAGAAAAATGTATGTTATTGTGTAAATGTAAACAATAAATAATGAAGAATAAGGAGGAATGAACACCAGACTCTTTTTCTGGCACTAAACCAACAATATGAATGTAACAATGAAAAAAATATTTCAAAAAAATGAAGAAAATAATCAAAAAAATGAACAAAAATACACAAGCAATCACGAAAATGAACAATATATTGACAATATGAATAAACACATACGCAGCAGTCAAGAAAATGAACGAAAAAGGAAGAACAAAAGAAAACGAGATAACAAACAAAATGACTAAAACCAAACAAAACCACTGATAAAAAAATGACAAAACTGAATACCGGTAATCCGCAGTTAAAAAAAACATAACCACAGTCATCAACATAATAAACGAAAGTAAAGAAAATAATCAAGATTATCTATCAACCAAACAAACACGAGGGAAACTATAAACCATACAAAAAATGAAAATAAAGGAAAAATTCAGAATAAATTAGAGTTAAGAAAACAAAGAAATGTGAAGGAAGTCCTAAAAAATGAGCAAAATGAACATAAAATGAATCAACTAACCATGAATACAACAATCACAATGCAATAGTCCAGCAAATAAAAATAAATTAAGAAAATAATAAAGACAATGACAAAAGCTAAAAACTAATCTGACAAAATGAACAAAATAATTAAAAATGTGGACAAAATAATTAACAAAATAAACAAGAATTATTTAACAACTGACAGCTTAATGTTAAAAAAAGCAGTGCAACAGCCCGACCCTAACTCTGAGAAACGCTGATTCATTCATTTGCCTATTTTTGTTCCTTTTCTATTCCTTAAAGGCATTTGTAGTTTACCATGTGCTTATTCAGTATTCACATTTTTCATAGGATCCTATCATATCATGTTTTCTTGTGTGAGTATACTATGTGTGTATAGGCCAGTTGTTGGTTATGTGAGAAGAATAGATTGCATGGGAATCCTGCTTTTTTCTCATAGTGAAGCATTGAAAGGATGTCCACTAAAGAATCACATCAGCCTGTCCCATGGAGACACTTAGATAAACACACAGCTAAAATAGAGGGGGAGTCAGGTTGCACCACCAGGTATTAGTAAGAGAAAGGAGAAGCAAAAAGCATTGTGAAAGCATTGTGGTCGCTCCATTTTCTATCCCAGGTAACGTTTTTTCCCCCCCTTTGCAGACCGGACACCCATAATTTCTCAAACAAACACAAAACAACATTCTTCAAAGCTTCAAAACAAAAGCCAGGAGACCTGATATAATAATTGAAGTTGGGTGAGGATAGTGGGTTTGTCTCAGGAGTCACCTATGGCCCCCGGGTGACAGCTGGACCCGAGGAGGGGCCTCGGGCCAAGTGTATCAGTTGATGGTCAATGGGGTCATGACATGAAAAAGAAGCTATGAAAAGTGAGGGGTCACTCGGAATAACTGTCATCACTTAGCACTGCTCGTTGCACCTGAGGACGCAGTAGATGCTTGAGTCACCGTATGAATCACTGAGTGGTTAGTGATTGCAAAGAAACCACCAGGCTAACTTTGATTTTACGCCTACATTTTCTATTGTGTTACCAGAAAAAAAGCAATGGTTTTGGAAATAAAAACCTCATATATTAATATGAAAGGTCTTTTGGAAACACCCAAAGTGAAATCCCCCGTCTGAATCACCCACTATTACATCGATAATAAAAAATTCCCTCAGATGGTTTTGGTGGGGCTGACATGCACAGAGTACTCAGTTACATGTAGTTGAGTAATATTTTCCTCCTCTGAGAGTAATTGTTTAACAGAATATGTTTTTCTCTTACATAGTTACATTAATGGTGGAAAAATGTAACCTATGCTCAGTTACAATTGGCTACAATGTAACCAGAACCCAAAAAAATGAACAGAAATGAACAAATTAAGCAACAAAAATGAGCAAAATGAACTAAATATGTAACAAAATTAAAAAGGTGAGGAGAATAATCAAGTAAATTAATAATGATGAGCAGAGTAAGTAATGAAATTGCCAGAATAAACAAAATATGCAACAAAATGGTGAAAAGTAAAAAAAAATTATCAAGTAAATTAGAGAAAATTGACACTCTGAGCAGCAAAATGAGCAAAATGAACAGAATGTGCAACACAATGAAAAATAATAACCAGAAAATAATCAAGTAATTTAATAAAGTGTGTAATAAAAATGACAAAAAAAATCAACAAATATGCAGCAAAATGATGAAAAGTAAAGAAAAAAATTAATTCAATTAGAAAGAAATTGACACTCTAAGCAGCAAAATCAACAAATTTAACAGAATTTGCAACAAAATGAAAAATGATAATCAGAAAATAATCAAGTAAATTAATAATAATGAGCAGAGTAAGCAATGAAATTACCAGAATAAACAAAATATGCAACAAAATGGTGAAAAGTCAAGGAAAAATGTCATGTGAACTAATAAAAAATAACAATCTAAGCAACAAAATGATGAAAAGTAAAGAAAAAAATAATCAAGTAAATTAGAAAAAAACTGACACTCTAAGCAGCAAAATGAACAAAATGTGCAACAAAATGAAAAATAATAATCAGAAAATAATCCAGTAAATTAATAAAGTGTGTAATATAAATGACAAAAAAAATCAACAAATACACAACAAAATGAGTATCAATCAATATAATGGACAAAAGTAATGAAAATAACCAGTAAAAATGAACGAAAGGCAACAAAATTTACAACAAAATGAGTAAAAATGAACAAATCACATAAACAAATAAAGATGTAGAATGTAAAACACAACATTTCAAAAAAAAAAAAAATCCATATCATCAAGTTACTCACTACATGAGTAGTTGTTAAGACCAACTTTTTTTTACTTTCACTTATTTTTGCTGAGTACTTCTACTTAAGTCATTATAATCATAAAGTGACAATGCTTTTACACGGGTATTGTTTCTGCGTACTCTACACCACTGCTGACATGTACAGCACATTTTATTTCGGAATCTCAAAATTTATTTTCTTTAAATCCTCCACTAGGGATGCTCGGAAAATGAGTGATACATTTTGGAAGCAAAAATAATCTCAAATACAATGATCTCACCCGTGTAAATATACAGAGTTTTAATGCAGATGTTTGGGTTCAGGACAAAGTCTGATGCAACAGACAATGCTGTAAGTCAGCGTTTTGACAGATGTAACCCTTTTACATTTATTTTTGCATTATGAGCTATGTGGGAGGACAATAAGCGAAGGTAATATTTCAGCAGGTCTCAGTAGTAATTTTTCCAAAACTCACAATTTTAATTTTTTTTATGTCTGAAATCTATAAAGTCAGGACACTATTAGAGGAGATTCCAAGGGGGATGCAGGGGATTTGTCCCTCACAGTTTTAGTAAAACTTCTGTTTGTGTTTTTCCATTTTTTTCATTCTTTTTTAACAATAATTTGCAAATGTTGATGATGTATAAGTTCTGAACTCTTGAAACTGCTTTCTAATGACATTTTTTTCTATACTTGGGATCATTATTTGTTCACGCTTACATTATTTTGTTGATTTTCTGTTCATTTTTGTTTATTATTTTGTTCATCTGGTTAATTTTTGGTTCCTTTTCTTGACTGTTTTGTTCATTTTTCTTCATTCTATGGATGTTTTTGGTTCATTTTGTGCATTGTTTTAATCATGATGTTTATTTTTTTGCTTTTCTGTTCATTTTGTATGTCCTTTTGTTCATTTTCTTGATTATTTTATCAATTTTTGTCCTTTTCTCTAGATTTTGTGCATTACCTTGTTCACTTTTGTTTATTTTCTTGATTATTTCTTAAATTCTTTTGCCCCTTTCTGTACATTTTGTGGATTATTTTTGTTAATTTTTGTACAATTTCTTGATCATTTCATTAATTTTTGTCCTTTTCTCTAGATTTTGTGCATTACCTTGTTCACTTTTATTTACTTTCTTGATTTTTTTTAATGTTTTTTAACCTTTTCTGTACATTTTGTACTTTGCTTTGTTCACTTTTTTTTTGCCTTCATAAACATATGCTCAAAAGGCACAAACGGACCCATTAACAATTCACTAGACCACATTAACAAAAGTGTGCGACGCTCAGAATTTCCAATAAAATCCAGCTATGCCCCTAAAAATGACACCCCCCAATGCTCAAATGGATCCTACGCCCGGCCTGTACAGTTTTGTACCAATAAAATGATTATTATAGGAAATTATTTGCATTATTTGTTGGAGTTATATTGCCAGTTGCATGATTTTAGCCATGAATTGAACATGAAAAAAGCACCAGACAATGGAAACACAAACAAAGAGGCCAGCTCTCATCAAACCCTATTTGCTGGTTGTAGATGAATACTGATGATGACAATGAAGAGACCCCAAATATGCAGACAGCCTAACAGCCCCTGTGTGATTTGACAGGGTGGGTTTTCATTACTGTACAAAGGCTGCAACCAAAGCCAAGACATTTGTTGCACACTGGACCAGCTTAATTGCACAAACATGAATTCGCTTAACAACATGGCTGACTTTTAATCCCCCAGTGGGCCTTTGGGAAGACGCTGTGAAAAAGATATCAGAACGTATACAGCATAATCTGACTCGATGGTAATCGAGTCTGTCAGGTGTAGTACTGTATGCCAAAGACAAGGAAAGCAAACGCTGTATGGTCACGCGTAGGTGGAGTTACCAGAGGAACGCACCAACGCTCATTAATAAAATGAAGAGATCCGTGCACATGAAAAGCATCGTCTTGAACTTTTTTTCCCAAACAAAACACACAATGAAACTCCATCACGCAAATGGTTCAGATGTCATGACATAAAATCCAAAGGGTGGCAAAGTGAATGTCTTCAGTATCACGTATGACGAGCCTGTCTAATGGCCCACCGCTTTCAAAACGTTACGTATGCATCCGTTTGTTTCAGAAAATCTTGCTCCAGTCACCATGGATACTCAACAGGGTGTCTCCTTAGCATTTACAAATACCACGTCTTTTACCATATCCCGTAAAATGTCTTTCGAGAAACCAGGTTGCTAATTTGTTATGACAGTGTAGGATACAGTTTCTGATAAAGGATAAGTTCAACCTGCCAAGGGCTACATCATTCCTGCAGCAACACACAGACTTCGTGCTTGGCCTCACTGGATAAACAGATTGTGTTATTCCTGGTTCTGTACCACGGGGTGTCAATAATACTTCTAAATGGCCCTTTATATTTTATGAAAATGAAACATAGGATTCAAAAAGAGGGTAAATGATGCATATCAATTCAAAAGTCATCATCAGCCCACTTAGCATCTCTCAGAATTTCCAAAAATGCAAACAGAGGCGTGAGGTGAGAGCTTAGCACACGGATGCTTGATTTAACCTAAGGAGAGAACAGTAGTGATCATACCCCGCAGCTTATTGAAGCAATATGTTTCATTATAAATTGAGCTAAATTTGACTTCAAGCAGCCCGCCTGTCTGCAACTGTTCGGCCATATCATGCCACAAACTGCTTATTGCGCTGAGTTCAAACAGAGCCAGACCCCTACCGACACAAGCATTTCACAGAGACATTTATCACCCCTTTTGACAAGCACCATGACCTCTGATGATACAACAATTCTTGCTTGGACTCCAGACAGATAAAGAACAAAAGAAGTAATATACAGTGCATAAAATAGACCTAGAGGAGTAATAAAATATAGAATGGGCCGAATCATAACGAAACCATGTGGCACAGGTCATGTTCTGCTCTGCATGAGCCCCGCACAGCGTTTGATGGTTGATTGTTTGTAACGATATTGACTGTTGAAATCTTGTGGGGATGGTAAATAAAAAACAAATGTTATGTAACACGCATGAACTAGCACCTACTTCCCTATCAGTAATAAATTAATCTGGGCGGTAGCTGTGAATCAAGAAGCGAGCGCGATGTCCCCTTGGGTGTTGGTGAGAATACCTCCCAGCAAAGTTGTTGAAAAATGATGGGTCGGCAGCCATTTTTTTTTTTTTTTTTTTGGTGTGTGGGTGTAAGCACGTTCATGTGTGAGAGAGGGAACCGTGGATGGCTACAGATGGCCATTGCTGTAAAAGAAAATTAAAGACCAGTGCAAATCTGCGGCAGAGCTGAAGGTCTATGTATGTGTGTGAGTGTGTGAGAACAGGTTTGAATGTGTCTGTGTGTGTGCTGCCTATTCAAGTGGAGGACGAGGTGGGAGGGGGAGCTGTCTTTTTAAATGGCCAGATAGAGGAAGGATGTCTCCAGTCTTGACTCTGGCGTCCCTTTGTTGTTCATGAAAACAAAACAAAAAGAGAGAAGGACAAGGGGAGAGAGGGAGAAAAAAAAAGCATGAGGGAGCGGAAGAAAGGAGGGAGGGAGAGGGAAAGCATAAAGTTAGAGCCAGTCATTGACAACAATGCAGTCTGCTCTGTGACAGAGACATGATGTCACATTAGTGGAGTCCCTGGTGTGGGGGTGGGAGGACAAGTTGGCTGGGTGGGGCCATACCTCTGTCTTCCCTCTCCCCATGTGCATCTCTTTTTTGAGTGAATGAACCTTGGGAAGCATAATGAGCCAGGCTCGCAGCTCCACTTCCGCACACCCGTCATTTGAAACAGTGAGATTTCCAGGTCGTTCATTCATGCTCGGGTCCCTGCTGAGCCCGCCGCTCAGAGAGAGTGAGGGAAGCCTGGTAAAGGATCGCCCCCGTGAGACAGTGTGTACGTGTGCGAGTGTGTTTTGTGTGTACACTGGGGTAGGAAGGAAGATCGACCGTGGCTGGAAAATAAGGGAAGACGGGCTTTTCGGTGTGATGTATGTGCATAAATATTTTCTAATAGAAGGTTTAAGTCATTTCTATTTTTTGTATAAAAAAAATAAATAAATTCATTGCAATCATTATTTTGACTTGTATTCTGTGCCTAGCAATGAATCAGGAGACTAATCATTAATATTGATTTGAACTTAAACATCTCCCCTTCTAACGAATCACCAATGAATACATACAATAGTCAATGGGAAGCCTTTTTAAACTCATTTAGTTGTGCCAGAAGTTATAAATAATGGCTGCCAATATAAGAGATAATTTTAAAGTCAAGATTATCAACCTTTATCATAAAAATGCTACATAGGTAGAAAAAATGTGACTACAACATAACTTTCTCTCAAGCTGCACAGAGCTGCTGAAAATGAAGCTACAGCTTCCATAACAATCACACTTGGAGGTGATTTTCATCTCTTTCAATGCTTTCTCTTGTTCTGGAAGAATGAGGTACTGCAATAGTCATGTTGGTTTTGGTCATAATAGACTCTTTTTCATCGCAGGAACTTTTCTCATTTACCTGGAATTCTTTTTTTTTTTTTACCCTGTCATGTTTGGCAACTGGCCAAGCAGAACTGTAATCTGAACGCCTTGTTGTGCCAGACGCATTTGCTTTGCCAAGAGGAGCTCTGTACACCCATTACAAGCTCCACTTGGTATCATATTTTAATTTTTTATTGTTTAATTTTTTTGGCATACAACACAGTAATCCAATGCTAAAGCTAATAATTACAGAAGCTAAACTGACAGGGAGACAGAGGGAAAGAGAAACAAAGATGGAGAGATACAGTACAGATGGAAAGAAAAGTGGAAAGTAAAAGTGAAAACAAAATTCTTCTGTTTCATCCATGGAGGTTGAGTGAATTACCCATCTGTAAAATAAAGTCACAACAACACGCAACTGCACATGCAAAAACATCAGAAAACAGATAGATATGTCAACACAGAGATTATTATGATGTATGTGTGCATGTATGAAACTGTTGTCTGTGTTTTCAACACACAATGCACCTTATAATGAAGGTGAGAAGCCACAACCAGGCCCCTCAGGGTCAGAGGCAGATATATTGATGACCCCAGGTAACCCCGGCCACCCATCAGCGAGAGACCAGGGGGACCAGACCCAGGCCCAGAGTACCAGGGCCCAGGCACACAAGAACCAGCCAGTACCCCCCAGCAGATAACCATCTAGTGTGATAAACTTCTTTGGACTTGAATGTGTAATTTAATAAGTTAAATTCGAAAGTTAACAGATAGTGATCAGAGAGGACAGGGTTGTGTGCAGATACGTCAAGGTGTTCAATGTCTACACCGTATGTCACTACCAGATCTAAAGTGTGACCTAGATAATGGGTGGGCTTGTTTACATGTCGAACGAAGCCAATTAAATTTAAAATAGAGGTGCAGCAATCATTTATAACATCGACATGAATATTAAAGTCACCCACTATAATAACTTTATGTTAAGTACTAAGTCAGATAAGAAGACTGAGAATTCAGACAAAAATTCTGAGTAGGGGGCTGGTGGGCTGTAAATAAAAACAAATAATGCTGATTTTTCAATTTTCCAGTTAGTATTTGAGATTCTCAGAGTTAGACTCTCGAGTGAACTGTATTTATGTGTTGGTTTTTGATTAATTATTGATTCTGAATTTTAGATTGCAGCCCCCCCCCCCTCCCCCAACACTGCCTGTAATTGTTTACACTAACAACACCATAACATGACTTTGTTTGACACTGCATGGTGAAGTTTTACTGCATCAGCAAGCTAGCGGCTAATATTAGCTATCCCATGAGTCCTCTGGCATGTACATTAGCCCTGGTGCCGTTCGTCCAAATATGGTTATATCCTGTTTTTGGCTCCAAAATGGCAGCCAGGAAGTGACAACCCAATTGGCCTCAAAACGACCCTTCTGAAATTAATGGGTGACATCACGGTCATTTTGTCCATTAATATATACAGTCTATCATCAACGTACATTGTTTTTACCTTTTGTTCTTGTACCTTTTGTTTTTTAGTTAATGTTTTATTAAACAAATTCTGACCTCATCCGTTCATTTGCGTGGCATCAAAATATAAAAAAAAAGTACAGTATAAGCACTAACACTAAGCATGAATGAATGCAGGCTACAGTACAACATCTATACAATAATAGAACTGAAAAAAGGACCTTTCATCCATCCAAGTCCATATACAGTAGTAACAGTACTTTTCCTTCAGCACTGTTTCTGTGTGCTCAACACTGTAAACAAGGTGTGATATAAATTACAGTGGATGAATATCAACATAGCACATGCAATGAGTTTATGGTGCCCAGGTAAACTCCCTCACATCACCTTTACTTGCGAAATACTGTATCTTTTATTTATACAATGTCTCGGCCCTAGACCTTCATCAGGAAAACATAAAAATACCAGACGTTTATTGTAATTGCTACTTTTTTGTGGCAATGCCTTTTAGGATATCTGTATTGTTCTACGGGGCATGAAGCATCCGCCGTACTCCATCAGCATGATTTGAATGAATTACCTGGAACTTTGGGGAGCAGTGGAAAATCAAAACACACAGATTACCAGGACTTCTTTTACCCGGGTAAATAAATTCCTGGTAATGGAATGTTGGTGGGAAAAGGCTATAGGACCAGCCAGAAGTACAGCAGATTTGTTTGCCTCAACATTCAGTAAAACATTTTAATAACAGGATTATTTTGTTAGATTGCAGGATATTTTAGCGTGTTCTTGCTCTTTTGGCATGCACACTACATGGTTTCCTATTTCCGCTCTTAAACACCCACAGATCGCTTGTTTTGTTTCACAACACATTTGATTTGTGAAGTGGTACAATACAAATGTAATCCATACATATCCACATTGTGTGCAGTAACATCTGGGTGGCCATTCAAGTGAAAAAAGAATTAGCTGGCAGCTTTACAATTCTATAAATATATCCATTCAGCTGTAATATGCGATCAGGCACAAGTGTGGAATTTGGATTGGACTTTTCCCGTGATACTTAAATCTGTGCTTTTTTTTGGGTCCAAATGAGGGAAACAGCTCCGGTACCTGTTGAACTCTGAAACACCCACCGAGCAACTTTCACTAAATGCAGCGCTGCCTTGGCTGCTGTGGACCAGCTTTTTAGATGGAATCAATTCAGAAATAATTTCAGCAGCATTTAACATTCAGCCACCTTCACATCTGCCTTGTACAATTTGCGAAACAGAAATGACCTTAGGGAAGCTTCCATTACTGCTTCACAGAAAGAACTGAAAAGTAATGTCAACACTCTACTCTGGTGTGAAGTAGACACTAGCGAAGGCCAGGACACCTTATGGTGTTTGGCTTCCAGTTTCTGTAGACTAAAACCATAGCTGTTAAGGCGGTTTGGAATATCTGCGACAGGCAATGGGAGGGAACCACAGATTGATTACTATAGCTTTTGAATAATAGAAAGATAGATGGACAGAGCACCAAGAGATCAAGGACAGAAGGACAAGCCAATACGGGAAGGATCTTTGGATCCACCATGGGAAGGTTCCAGTAATTGTTGGAGTTTATTATCTAGCCAGAGGAAATTGTACCCTTTGCCACCCACAAGCACTCAATGGTAACTATCAAGTTAAACTGCCAAAGTGAGACGTTGTGACAAAGCCTCCTTTTAGAGATGAGGGATGACAGTGAGATGGGGAAGGGGTGGGGGCTAAAGCTGGTCCCCTGGGAGTAGGAGGGGCAGTGTCACCGTTTGGAGCTGTTGAAAAGAGCACAATGATGCCTGGTATCAGGTTTGCCTGTTTGACAAATGGATCTCCTGCTGTGATCGTGGCGAGTGCAAGAGCTCTTATCTGTTAACAACAACACGGGATGGAGATAAATATGGAGCATCGATTAAATATTCCCAGGTAAACTGCTGTAGTTGCGTCCAATTAAGTCACAAGCTGCCGTTGGCATTTGCACAACAGCAGCTGCGAAATCATTTAAGCCCTGCAGAATGAAAGCAAATTTCAACATTTGTCTGTATTTTGAAAGAAGGTACCGGTACACAAAGTTATGGTGTTTCCACATAAACTTAACCACTCTTGGGGAGGCTGATTGAGCAACCAAACAATGACAGCCACAACTAAACCACAAAAAACACAAACCTCATTACTCTTTATTTTAAAGGACCATAGCAAAATAAACGCAGGCTGTGTTTGTTTGCAGTTAGTCACACTCTACTCCATAAAAGATAGAAACAGCAAACAGAATCAAAACATAGACATCATTCATGTAAAATAGAAACAGTCATTGGACAGTATGTATATAACTGTAGAAATACACCAAGTATGAGTTTAGCAAATTGAAAAGTAATCTCTACATGTACAAATTCCAAGACTTTCCCAAGAGGTGCTGGAGTTTGCATCCTGACATCCAAAGGCTTGGGTTTAAAAAAAGCTCTTTTAGTAGTGCTAAGAAAAAAAATCTTGCGACTAAGTAAGAGTATTTGTGGTGTGTGTGTATAAGTACATTTCAAATCTTAGTGTCCACAGTGTGTCTTTATAAGAAGGTGTGATGATGATTGATCCGTTGAACTATGGATATTACAAAGCTCTGGTGTGTATTATAGCTGTGTAAAAAATGTCAGTACTCACACACAACTGATTCTGACATGCGACCCACCAAAAATCAAGTTCGTTGGAAACACATTCGTTTCTCTCAGATTCGTTTCTGAATAAGTGATAAAAAACATACACAAGCACTAAAGAGTGATTTAAGAAGGCCAACATCGACAAAGTGTTTCTTAGCATGACTACAAGACAGCTCCTCGCCACACGCAGGCACACGCTTTCTTAAGTTCTACCTAACCTGTTTTGACATATCTGGCCATGAAGTCAGCATAGTCCTCACCTACAAGCAAAAAAGCCCTGCCTTTGAACTGAGAGTTTTCTATCCTCGACTCACTTGTGCCAATAAAACCACACACAAACCTTCGATCCAGGCCTTGTAAATCAGTGTGAGCGCTGATCAAAGCAGGGCTGTGAATCTTACATGGCATATCCTGCATTCCATGCTAAACACAATCATATGCTGCACTCAAAAGCATGTTTGTTGACCCCTTATCCATTTCAGGCACTAAACTTTTATTTTACTTGAAGCTAAATTTAACCTCCGAACACCATGAAGCTTTTCTGACAGTGGGGTCTACTGGAGTCCTCTGTCTTTGAAAGCACTGTAACTCAGACAGCGGATTTTTTATGCATTTTGATTCATGACTTTTGTCCTTTTGCTTATTTATTGCTGTGCGGAGCTAGAATAGCCATGACTGTGAAAACTAAAACCGACTTATTATTCAATAATCCCCAAACAATATACAGTATATGGTATAACAACAAGCATTTGAGAAATGGTGAAACATTCAGACAAATATTAAAGGTGTTATAATGGAGAAAAATGTGCAAAAAAGCATAATTTTGACACTTAAAAAGGGACATGTCTATAATGAACGAGATGATTAATAAAACAATCTAGCATAATAATATAATTATTGACAACCTAATATAATAAACAACATTTAGTCTTGCAGTGCGCAATCATAACAATAATTATGGATTGAATTTACTGTATATTGCACTTTTCAAGACACTCATGTCACCCAATACTCTTTGCATTATTCATTTGCTCCACATTCACACACGGTGGTGGTGAGCTACATCTGTAGCCACAGCTGTCCTAGGGCAGACTCATGGAAATGTGGCTGCCAGTCTGTGCCATTGGTCTCATTCACCTTCATACACCAGTGTTACTGACACTGATAGTTGAAGTGTGTTGCCCAAGGACACGTCGGCAGAATGCAACAGCAAAATGCCTGGGGTAGAATCACCGGCCCGCCTGGAGCTACTGTAGTTGGCAGAACAGATTTCACAGCTGTAATAGTAGAGATTAAATACATGTTTATGTTTAGTGAGTCTGGTTCTTTTTAACTTTGGTTTTGATAATGTAAAGAAGAATAAAGTCATAAAAGACCATGTGTGTTGGGTGTGTCCACTCTGTGGTCTGTCACAATGCCTCAATCTGTCTCATTCTGCATCTTATCAGGCCAGTTTATTAGTCCATGGTTAAGATATTAATAATCACCACTGATGTCTTGTTATTATTATGGAACCAACTATTTTTTTTTATTAAATAGAAGTTTATTGGCAGAACTGAGACACTTTTTCCATATGACTCGACTCAAAATGAACAGCCACCAGTCTCCCCTTGAAGACAGAAATGGTGTCATGTAGGGAGATACTTTAAGAATCCCAAAGGAAATTACCATAAACAATACACTGTTTACACACATCACAGGACACTCAACCATTACAGAACACGTTACCAAGAGTAAGAACAACATGCAACACAGAATATACAGCAGATACACATTGTAGAACACATGGCAGAACACGGTGTAGACAGCAACAGACCAAGACATTGTAGGGACACCAGACAGTGACTAAATTATGTTCTACTTAATTATAAATTATAATGTGCGTATAAGGTCTCATGTAGAATGAGACAATTGTCCATTTCCTAACTGAGACCATCATTATTATTATTGGGATTATTGGGACTATTAAATTGCTTTTACCTTTAGTTAGATCTTCTTCTTCTTCTTCTTTTCCTTTGGGCTGTTCCCTTCAGGGGTCGCCACAGCGAATCATCTGCCTCCATCTCAC
>JAQQAE010007210.1:0-16037 GCA_029823295.1 Pseudamia nigra
ACACCTCCCTCCGCCATGGCGATGGCACTAGCCCAGCTCTGTCACCGGGGGGGAAGCTGGGAATATAGCTACACTCTCCAACCCTCGGCTCGCCAAGCTGATCACGAGCTCGTACACAAGCCCACCATACTGGGCCTTCCACCACGGATATCCACTAATTAAAAACACTCAGCACCACGGCTGCGGCAGAAATCTGCATCTACTTCCCCACCTGGATATGAGAGAGTGACTACGGAGCTGTAAAAAAATCATCACTTAGCAGGAGATGGAAATTCATTCTAGTGTCACAGACCTGAGGCATTAGAATCAGTAATTACACTAAGACCCAAGTGATATTGACCACATTTGGAAAGGTTTTCAAATGAGGACTGCTTTCACTTATCCATCTTTATCCAAAATTCTCTCCCTTCTGTTCCTCATGCGCACCCAACGCTGAGCACTTTCTTCAGGCGTCTTTGCAACAGCCTCAGCATCTCCACATCAATGATCGTTGGTTTTTGTCCATGTAAACACTATGGAGTAGAGTGTATAGGTTTTATTTTAGCCAGGGGTCTTTTCTGGATCCGTCTGGAAAGTTTGAACGCCAAGCATTGCATTTGCCTCTGTTGAGGTGAACAAAATAATCAAGACAATGAACAAAATAATCAATCGATTTAGCAAAATGAGCAAAAATTAACAAAACAATGCCAAAATTGTACCAAAAATGTACCAAATACTCAAAAGACTAAACAAAAAAAATGAATAAAATAAAGGAAATGAGCAAAACTAGCAACAAAATGTGCACAACTGAACAAAATAATTCCAAAAATGGATCAAAAATGTAACAAGTATGTAAAAATCTAACCAAAAAATGTACAAAGTAATAAAGAAAATGAGCAAAACTAGCAACAAAATGAGCAAAACTGAATAAAATAATGCCATAATTTAACAAAAAATTAAAAAAATTAAACAATAACAAAGAAAATTGGCAAAACTAGCAACAAAAAAGCAAAACTAAAGAACATATTTGAATATTGAACAAAAAACTAACAAAATCAAGAGAATTAACAAAAACGCTTGAAATAATCATGAAAATTAAATAAATAAAAAAATTAGGAACAGAAATTAATAATAAGAAAAATAAACAACAAAGTGAGCAAAAATCAACAAAAATAATGATAAAGCTGGACAACAATGTAACAAAATGAACTAAATAATGAAGAAAAAGAAGTAAATGAGCAAAATTAGCAACAAAATTAGCAAAAATCAACAAAATAATGAAAAAATGAACAAAAAAATGGAACAAAATATTCAAAAATTAAAAATAATGAAAAAAGTCAACCAGATGAACAAAATGAGCAACAGAAATGCCTTTTAAAAAATCATCACTTAGCAGGAGATGGACATTCATGCTGGCATCAAACACCATGGAGTGAATAGATCCAATAGGTTTTGTTTTTATCGGGCGTCTCTTCCCAGAAAGTCTGAAAGCCAAATCTTTCATTAAATTAAAATTAACAAAAATTAAAAAGATAATGGTCAAGAAAATGAACAGAATTAGATAAATGAGCAACAACATGACCAAAAATGAAAAACATGACATGTAGTGTAAAAAGACAAAATATTAACAGATTTTTAAAAACATACAAACAAGATAATCGAGAAATTGAACAAAGTCTAAAAACAAGAAATAGAAATTAAGACAAAAATAACATAATAAGAAACAAATTTAACCAAATTGAGGAAAATAAGCAAAGAATATGTAACAGAAATGAATTAAAAATTAACACAACAATCAAAGAAATTAAAAATGAGTACAATAACCTAGAATATGAACAAAACAACCAATGCACCAAAATGAGACAAAAACACACCAAAACAAACAATAAATGCACAAAACTCCACAAAATAAGCAACAAAACCATTAAAAGTCAACAAAATAACTGACAGAATCACCCAAATTGAATAAAAGTAAAGAAAATATTGTTAAAATGAGCAAAATAAGTAAAAGAATTTAAAAATCCTGTAAAAACAATGCATCAGGAATATGAAAATTGACAAAATAATCAAGGAATTGATCAAAAATGAGCCAAATAAAAATGAACAAAACAATAAAGGTATTAGCAAAAATAAAATAATTAAAAATGCAAAACAGTGGAGGAAATACCAAAACAGACCAACAAAATAAGCAATTAAATTAACCAAATTCAAAACTATCATCTCCAAACTGATCAAACTAATCCAGAGTGAGAAAAATCACCAAAACAGTAAACAAAGCAAACAAAAATGATCAAGGAAAGCATAAACAACAATAATGTTTTTTTTCCAGACTCCCCATAAGTTACATGTCATATAAAGTAGATCCCCAGAATAAACAAAATAATGACAAGTTTTTTTTTCAAGGAAATTACAAAAAAAATCAGAATCATCAAACAATTAATAACCATGAAGCAACAAAGTAAATGAACAAATCAATAAATAAAATGCCCAAATCTGAGCAAAACAACCAAGAAAGTAAACAACATAACCACAAAAATGAAAAAACCTGAACAAAATAATGACAAAAATCAACAAAAGACGCAATAAAACAAATAACAATCAACAAACTAATGCAAAGAGAATGAAAAACAACATCAAAAAAAGATCAAAATGGTCCAGAATATGCAAGGTAACTACACTAAATAACCAAGAAAATGACCAAAATAATGACAAACATCAATAAAAACCAACAAAAAAATCTATAAAGTGAATACAAACGAAATTGCCTGCAATATGCAAAATACAAATGAACAAAGTAACCAAAAAAGGAACAAAATTACAAAGAAAATCAACATCAGTAAAAATCAAAATAAAAATCAGTAAACTAATGTGCAAACTAATCAAGAGAGTTGAAAACAAAGTGAAAAAAAAACACAATGGTCCTTAATATGAAGGATAAACAAAGAAAATAACCAAGAAAATGAAAAAAACATCATATAAAGCAAGTTTTCTCGTTTTAGAGATCCCAAAGTTCCACATCATTTGCTGGTACGTGACAAGTGAGGTGGGTGAATCCTCCCATCCTGCCTTAAATCTACACCTATGGCAGCATTTGATGAAACATTTAACATCTGAGGTGATTTTCGAAGACTTCCATGCGTCTCGAAGAAACACTGCAGTCCAAAGTGGTCTTATTCAAACATCTTTAAAATGATTTTGGTTACATATGGAGATTTTACATGATATGCTATGAGAGGAACACCCCAGTCAATCCAAGGACAAGCGGTGCCTCCTGACTTCGGAGCATCCCATTGTAAAGAAAAAATAACACACTTCTTTATAATTTGGTGGAGAACAAAAAGTAATGTTTTCATTTGGTCAAACCTGCTGCATCTTGAAAAACAAAAAAAAACATGCAAACAGACAAGTAGACAAACATCAGAGTTGTCCATTTTGACACGAATACATGCATTCCTTTTTATTCACAAAACCAGTCCAATTTTCTAAACGAATACAAAGATCGGTTATTTTTAAAAGCTGTAGCTACCCAGCAACGTAACAAAAATCATGAAAGTAAAACGAACAAATAAAAAAAATGTAATCTTGTCTCAGTGCGTTCAGAAGGGTAGACTCAGAGCAAGTGCTGTCTCTTAGTGCTATTGCCCTGAGCAGTATTGGCACGTGCTCAGTAGGGCCACAGTAACATAAGGCTGCCAGTTTCACTAAAGAAAAAGTTTGGAAATGCAGAAAAGGGCTGATTGAGGAGATTACAGTAGTGACGGCTCTGGTGGACTGGATCTTCAACCCAGTGAAGAGTCTCTGGAAATCCACCCCGGTAGCGGACCATGTTTCGCTTCAATGTGAAATCTACAGTGCCACGATGTGAGACGTATCCTCAGTTTTGTCAAAGACGACCGCCAATCTGCCCGAAAACTCCTCCTTTGACGGAACGAATCGTAAAATAGACAAGGGTTTCAGTAACATAATGTTGAAGAATTACAATAATGTTTGCCATTAGCCACTAGTTTTAAAATATAGCTGTAAATTTACATTCTCTACACAAGTACTGTATCTTTCCACACATGAACAACATTAACACCAAACACAGAAATTAGTTGATTGTCCACACTCGGTCCGTCATTTCTGTTTCCGGCAATGAACAGTTCCATGTTTAAGCGACAGAAAAAAACCTGCTGGAAAAAGGACAAAAGGTACCAAAATGGAAACATAGAAAAGGGAATGAAAGTTGCCATAGATGCTTTTCTTTACGCTTCATTTTTGGTTCAAGGAATAAGTAGGTGCATCCATTACCCGACTGATTTTTTTCTGTTTTATTTTTTGTTGTTGTTTTTTTTTCTAGCTTTTTTATTTCTTTGCTTGTTTGTTTTTTATTTATTTTTATTATTTTATTTTCTTTAGCCAGTGTCTGTTCCGGAGACAATCCAAGAGTTGGCATTGCACTTGATGGCAGAGCTTTGGGTAGGGAGTGGAGGAGGAGTCCTACTGGAACCACCGAAACGCCGCTCCTGTAGGAAGCATCACCTTCTTGGAGAAACACAAAACAGAGGGAGGGGATGGGGTGGGAAGGGGTATGTGTGGGGGGGGACAAGAGCAGGTTGGAGTTGTTAATGAAAAGCAACACATTTTAAAAGTGTTTGCAAATATCAAATTCTGTTCTACTTACTCTTTTCAGTTTCTTAACACCTCATGGCAAACAGTGCCGCTTTAAACTGTGTCTATATTTCTGGCGACTATTACTTCGTTTTATTTTCATTTATGAATTTCTTTATTTGTTAAAATCATAGATATGAGTACCCAGTGTGAGCAGAGGTGGGTAGTACCCAAGTACATGTATTCCATTACATGTCCTTGTGTAGTTTTTTTTTATGTGTACTTTTTATGTGTACTTGTAAGGGTAGTTGTTTTACAGGATACATTTTACTTTTACTCAGTCACCTTTGTGATGGAAAAAAATGTAATATGTAATATATGTAATATATGTATCTGAGTACAACAGCTACATTTGATAAGAACTGAATGAGTCATTTTTACACATATAGAATATCAACAAAATAAGCAAAACTTAGCAAAAAATAAAAAAAAATGTAATCAACCAAATATAATCAAAATTAGCCAAAATTCCAAAATTCCATACAAAATTCTTTCAGGCTTAACACAATAGTCAATACAATTTTAGCAACATGAAGAGAATTAGCAAAATAATTCAAAAAACTATCAACAAAGTGAGCAAAAATGAGCAAATAACAATGTTCATAATATTTTTAAATGAAGATAATAAAGAAATAAAAAATGTTAATAAAATGAACCAAACAAAAATAATCAACACAATATCAAAATAAGCAAAAATAAAAATTAAAATATTAGCAAAATGAATAGTAAATAAAAATTGAAAAATAATCAAAATATTAAAAGTGAACGGTTAGGTTAAAAATTAACAATATAAAAAAGCAAAAATAACCACAACAAAATGCAAAACATGATGCTATAATACCCTCACCTCACCTGTTACTCACTACCTGAGCAGTTTTTATTACCTCAAGTATTTATTATTATGAGTACATCTACTTCTGCTTAAGTCATTAGAAATATAAAGTAACAATACAATAGTTTGAGGATACTTTCTGTTTACTTTTCCCACTGTTGATCATGAGTTAAGAGGCCCAAGCTACAATTTCATTTTATGAATCAAATGCACAAAACACATACAAAAGGCACAAGTACAGTATACCAGACCAAGCAGATTCCTTATCCCAATTCAAACAAATCAGTGATGGAGCTTGTGATATTTTCATCATAATTCTCATCATAATCCATGAATTAAAATGTGTAAGTCCATCTGTCTGTGTTGTACTGGTTTGTACTAATGACCGCATGCATACGATGACATGACATAATATGGATTGATATGGATAAAGGCGTTCTTTAAATAGTTCAAATGGCGGTTCTTGTTGTTGCAGGTTGCTCACACCGTAAACCTTGTGTTTTTCTTATCTATATTGAGCTGTAAATTTGTTGATCTGGTGAGTAATTACTGCAGTGAGATTGACTCAAAATAGTTCATGTCATGTCATGTCATGTCACCTGTGGCTCAGTGACATGTTGACATCACTCATCTTTGGTGCAGAAAAATGATCATTACTGGGGTCACCTGACTGTTCTATTTATGGGATTTGATAACAACAGTGAACTATAGTAGTGAACTATTATTCTTCCACTTCCTTGGTTTTTCATGATATCTTTGGCTGACTAGTATTTGTGAATCTCTACATACTGTCTGGCCCCATCGCACATCAGCGCCACCACATGAACGGACTTCAGCCCTGGCTTCACACAAAACCTGATATGGCACATTTATTATTTAACCACCACACGCATTGCTCTCCCACACCATCATCAATGGAGATGCCGCCTCCCGTCCCTCCACCCGTCTCTCAGCATGGTTATCTGCTTGTCTGATTGCAGTGGCACACATGCATGCGGCTGCAGGGCTCAGTAGTGGCCTGCCAGTCAGGAGATAGAGAGCTGTTTGGGTCCCTGGAGCTGCAGCACGGCTGGCGTCCTGCAAAGCGCAGCTCAATCCTGCAGCACGGATTCTTCCGTTAGCCAGCTCTGCTTGGAGCGAGGCAGGAGGAGCTCAGCAAACATTTATGCACCCACACACACTCTCACACCGAACCAATATGTATTCAAGTGCAGTCACACACCTCCACACACAGTGGCACGTTAACCAACACTCACAATACACCCCCGAAATCACACCAGACTGTTAAACTAAAATTCTCATACATGGTACATTCAGTTTGCCTTCAGTAACAGAAGAAGGCTTAATAACCAATCTGAATGTGGTGCAGGCATAAATACCAGCACACAGTCACACTAAACACAATAGGAAACAGGAAAGGTACCATTTGGGTTGAACTGACATGTTTACATTGATTATAGCAAGTCAACAGAAACTTAAAATTTCAAACTCAATCACTAATTTAATTGCAATGAAAAAATAATGTGTAATCTGCACAAAATGAGACTCTGAATCTGGTGTCTTGTTTGGCAGCCTTCTCTCACACAGCTGCAGTGAAATTATGAGTTTTGCTCTAAGGCAAATGGCCCACATACTTCATAGAAGTTTGTTTGAAACCAAAAACACTACCAGGCCTAATTACTTTTCAGACCCACTTAAACCATCCTTCTACCCTTGAATCAGCACAACATTGTTCTTTTAAATGCTATTGTTTCTATCTGGACATGAAACTGACTGACAGCAGGGTTAGTGCTCCACAGGCTCCATTTACTTTCATTTTGAAAGTTAACTCCTGCTGACAAAAATTGCTTGGCTAAAAAGACTTCAAATAAGGTAATTATTCTGGTACTTCCAACCAAATATGGCCCACACTGAGCTTTATTTGTCAAATTGACTCAATCAAGAATAATCTGACAGCAGAAACCTTGAATGCGTCCATAACACACTTGTGCATGTGCCACTTCATAGCCATTTCCTATCACTGCCTCAAATGTCTAAAATGTATTTAGGTTGTTTGTGGGTGCAAATTTCAATTAATCAATTCTTACCTCAATTTATTATCGCCATCTACCAATCTAACCATACTGCACAGAAATACAGTTAATATTCGATATCATGTAAAACTGCAATTGTAGGCACATTTCAGTCTATGTCAGTCAGTTTCACCCTCTTATGAGTTTTTACATGCACAAATGCAGAGTCTCCCATTAAAAAAATCAACAATAAAACATAATATGTAATAGGTAGGATTGTGTTGTTTTGCCACTTTCATTACCACTGAAATTATGTTTACTGGCCTTAAGGTTACGTTCACACTTTTTAATGTTTTAATGACGATGTTATTAGAGGTGGCTATGACAGCAGTGGTGCACTACATTGAATAATATTATGGCTCTCTGAATTTGATCACTGTGGGAAATATTTTATATAAAGTACACAAGTATAACCTAGACTTAGTAATGTTGAGATATTTTAATATGGTTATACATATGTTTGAACTTCTGGTCAAAGCCAGGTTAGCACGTTACGTGTTGTGAAAAAAACTAAGTCAATCATTTTATGGCTCACGTCTATATGTTATTTTTTCCCCAATTAGCCAAGCATATTTTCTAAAATAGTGCTTTAAGCTAATTGTTCCGAAGCTGCAGTTATGCAAAAAAATCAAATCCACAGGAAATATTTTAGCTTTTAAATTTAATGTTTAAACAGACCTGTGACCTTTTAATGATATAATATTCACAAACATTTTTTAACTTTGACTTAACATTCAAACTACCTCTCTGGCAGTCAATAGTTCACGTAGTGCATCCATTTTTAGAACATTCTCATTGGCACTAGTGAATCCTTGTAGGACATGAAACTGGAGGTTAACCACCAACAGATTGCCAACATTATTTTATGGTCTGTGTGTTAAATATATTTAGCCTCTCGTCCATCTCTGCATGACCTTTCTGTGGCAGCGCTCAGCTGTTAAGAAGACAAGAAGAGGACAGCAACATCTGGCGCAGCCACAGATGTCAAAAACCTGGAAAGGCTGTACTGACCATGACGTAATGTGTGGGAAGCAAATAACACATCCTCCGATTTAACTGTAGATGCTGTTTTTCCTCATTATCAGACATGTGCAATCAATGGAAAAATGGCAGCAGTTCAGGAATAGAAAATCCTTCCTTCACCAGCACTGATTGCACAGGTTCAAGCAGATGGGATCTGTGGGTGTGAAGGAGCCAATCACTAAAATCAATGGATGCTGTTTTTGAAACAACGTAAGCATTTTTTTTTTTTTACTAAACAATTTGTATGCAACATGCCAAGAGAGCGGCAAAGGGCTACAGCTTTCCTTTGCAGACAAACTGGTACTTAAATTAAATCAGGTATAACTTGTAATACCTTTGAGACTATAGTATATGTTGTTAGCTGTTACTCATGCAAATTCCTGTAAGCCTGCTTAAGCCATCTTGAGTTTTGCCCCAGGGCATCACGGAGCATCCTGGTTATTGTTTCGTGGCTTTATTATCAACGATTGTGAGGATTCCCTAATGGACACCTACAAAAAAAAATAAAAACGCAGACACAATGAAGTAAAAGCCTCTCCACACACAGTCTGTGGGATGTAAAAGTGTCTGCCGTTCACAGGAGCAGGAAAGTAAACCTTTAAAACAAGTGATTCAAAACACCAGTGACCTCCAGCTGGCATAAACACGCTATTTGAGTAGTTGAAGGGGGAGCCTTTTTCCCAAGCTTGTTCTCCCTTCCAGAAGTCAATTGTGATTCATATGTAAATACGTCAATACACATCCAGAACAGGACAATGTCCGTACACCTGATCATACATATCATTATGTACTCCTGCCACAGTTTCAAGCAACCGAGTCAGAGGTATACAGGTAATTAGTGTGGTTGGAATCCTTGGAAAATCCTGCTTCTTTTAGTCTCATCATGTAGATGCCATTTGACCTAAAGGCTGCATCCCTAGTTCACGTCATTGATTCCTCTTATAAGTCCCATACTGTTAACACTTCAATTTCTACTTGTATTGTATACTTGCGCCTATTAACTACTTCTGTAAGGCTGTTGATAAAATAATGTCTTGATTTTCCTCCGTTTTCTAAAAGCCTCTTTCTAAGCCTGTGACATATGTTCTGATTTCACTGTGAGCTGTCATAACCACCTACTTTTAACTAGAAAACACTCTTGCATATCTGATCTGACGTCATTTCCAAGGTGACCTGGGATCAGATTCTAACTCAGTTTTTATGGATCATTTTCCAGAAAAAAATGTCAGGAATGCTGACAGTTTACTTGTGGGGACAGGGCTAATTTTAGGTTGAATATTAATGTTTGTTACAGGTGACATGTTAAGATTTGGAATTCCACTGGCTCATAGGGCAAAACTACTGAATTAGCTGGACTATGATTGGTTATGTCCTACGATATCATAAATCACAGAAATTACTTTTTTTTTGTTTGTTTTTCCTGTTGTCCATATTATTGCATGGATTTCACAGGACTGAAAGTACTAAACAAGTTCATATTTTCACAGCTTTTATTTTTGCACCATAGAGACCAATAAAGACAGGTTTCCACAGTATGGGACCATTAAGTAAGTCTGAAATTGGACTTTCACTTAGACTTTGGTTCATTTTCCCTTTTGATTTTAATCAATATATCAAAACTGAGGAACACATGGTCACAATTTGTGAAGCAGTTCATCAACAGTGGGAGCATGATGTAACTTATATTCAATATTCAGTATTTAAATCAACAGCTGCTAGAAAACAGGTAGTTTATGAATGAAGGTCTGACATGAAGTAGCAATAAAGAATGTATTTACTAATGAGCTGACCACGAAGTATTTTAAGAACAGGAACCCAGATGAACACTCTAACATGACACTACTTTACCCACTTGTCACTGTCCAGTACTGCACCTTGTCCACCACAATGAGGAAGATGTATGTAGAATTGCTGAAAGGACAGAAAGGTCGGCAGTGACCCTTTACATAGTCGGTTTTAATAACATATAGGTTTGAAACGTTACAAACATTCAAAAAGTACATTTTGAAATCTGTGATGTCACTGAACGACCATTGGTCGAGCTACACCTGTGCAGTGGGCCACATAACAACGAAATAATGCTGAAGTAGGATTTTTTTTTTTTTGCTTCATCAGTGGTGAGCAGCTTTCCACATGTTATAAACATGCATCATTTTCCCATGTGGAATCCTGTTTGTAAAAGGTCCTTGGAGTCAACACAACCTTGTTAAAACGGTGTAGTTCTGTGCTGCTTTTTAATCCCACTTTTTAATCCCCGTTTACGACAAGTGAAAGACTCAAACGTGGTCTCAGGATTCAGTCATATCAGCCAGTTTGTGCAATTTTTCCTCTGAAAATACCTGAATACATTTAGTGTCGTTGACAACTTTTGGATCATCATTAAAGTTTTAAGCACACTTCTTGTTTACAGTTTGTTTTTAATGACTGGCCCACCAGCAGGTCAGTGATGTTTCGAACTAATGATATCATGTCCGTCTTACAGTAAAAGCCTGTTTGCTTAATGCACATGTTGCTCCACAGTACAACACCTTGGCCGCCTGTCTGCCTGCTTACTCCTCTCATTTTTTTTCCCCTTCCCTGTCTTCCTCAGACCTCCCTGTCCACTCCAACTTGTCTCTTTGTCTGCCCAGCAACTTGCCCACAGATCTATGTGTCTCAGTGTCAGTCTGCATGCCTGTCAGTTTGCATGTGCCTCTGCTGTCCTGACACTCTGGTGTACGGTGTCTGAGGCAGGAAAGACCATGAGGGAATATGCTGCTCCCATGTCAAGGTGTCTGACAAAAGTAAAGTCCACCAGACAGCATGTCCATCACTGGTGTGTTCAGGTGTTGGCTTTATTTGATTTCAAAACCAAACCATTCCTTTACAGATTAAAAGTCCCTAACCTATAATGTGGCCTATATCCTGAATGTAAAAACTACAGTGTCATACAAGTGAAAACAAGGTACACTCCAGCTTTGTAACCCTGACTCTGTTTCTTCTTCTTTCTCTTGGTGTGGAACAGCCACGTTGAGACTGACACCACTGGAGGGTATTCAGACAGAGAGCAGAGAAGAACTGCCTTCCCACTTACTTCTCTCAAATGTAGCATTCCCAGAATAAATCCAGACATCTTCAGCCAGTGAGCTATGAGGTGGCAAAGGCCTCAGCATGCTAACTCCCCCTCACTTGCCAATTTTACGCTCCTCTTTGAGCTGCCATGAGCTTTCAATGGAAAACGTCAACACCCTTAAAATAAGCACACTGCTGCTGGACTGCATTTGTGTACCAACGCGTACGCTCGCAGACTCGTACACACACGCATGAACATAACCCTTAATGCAAATGTAAAACAAAGACAGTGCATTTTATTCAACCTTTTAGTCATAAAGCAGTCAAAACAACCCACCACGTCTCGCTTCAAGTAAGACCTCATATCCCTGTAGAGCAGTGTTTTCCCATTCTAGGTTCAAGACATAAATTAAGTGTCTCTGTGGGACCAAACTCAAAAATTCACAACACATAAGGTCTGTTAAAGCAATTAGCTGCACCAAATGAACACAATAATTAGTAGTGAACAAAAGCTGCACAAATAATCAAGAAAATGAATACTTTCAAGCAACATATCCTCTTGTTTTACTGTATCTTGTTTCATCATTGCTCCCTTTATTGTGATGCTACTTTTATTTATATGCTGCTATTACTTATTATGTAGCCTACTCTTTGCACCTGAATGTACTGGAAACTGTGTAGACTATTGTACTGGGAATTTACAAACATGAACAAAATGATCAAGACAATGAACAAAACAAGAAAGAAATTAACAAAACATTTAGAAAAATGTAACAAAATATTGAAGACCATTAAAAAAACCGAGCATATATGAAAGGTGAATAAAATATCTACAAAATTAACAAAATCATTGAAACTGAACAAAATAATCAAGAAAATGAAAACATGTGTATGTCATTCACAAATTAATTGAGAACCTTAACAAAATAAAAATAAAATTAATAAAAGCAAAAAGATGTGGACAAAATAATCAAGAAAAGTGAACATAATAATGAAAGTAAACAAAAACAAAGAAGAAATTAATAAAGTAACACAAATGAACAAAATAAATGAACAAAATGAACAAAAATATCCACAAAATAAACAAGTGAATGAAAATGGACAAAATAATCAACAAAATGAACAAAAATGAACACAATAATCATTCAAATGAACAAAAATGAAGAAATGAACAAAATAATCAAGATAACGAATGATCAATAACAAATGTGAGACCCAATAAATAAGACTTCAGAACCTCTGTTGGGCTCTGATCCATAGTTTGGGACCCAGTCCCAGATAGATACAGAGTTGAACAGGGGCAGACGGGGATGTGCTGCTATTTCTGATTAGACTAAGTCACTGTGAATAAGCAAAATTACCTCTAACAGCTTCCTCTGTAGAGAATACAGTCAAATTGCAACATTATACAATTTGTATGAACATTATCTGGCCGTTATTGACATGGTCGGATTTACTGCTGACTCTCCATCCGCCACCCTCATCCCTGACACAGCACCTCCACCATGAATCTCATCATCTGACATTTAGCTTGTACTGACGACATCACGCTCGCTGACAGCCAGGCCCCGGCTTTATTCTCTGATCTAATCACCTGCTGAACAAGAGCTGTTGACTTAATAACAAAGCCATTTGAGACAGCTATTGGACTGCTAATGGGAAATGTATGAGCGCATGAGGACAAATAAAAAGCAGGCAAAATTGAAAATGTTGTAGTGCTGTCAGAGCTCGCCACTGGGAATTAATGCACCGTGGTTATGTAAGAATTAGTTTGTTAAAAAGATACTGGCCACTAGTTTTTAATTTCATACAGTGTTGCAGGTTTTTTTTTTTTTACCTGACTTTACTTCTAACACTAGAACAGGACTCATCTCAAATATACCTGTGGCTATATTTCACTTGTTCATCACTTTGTTTACAGTTTAAGTTTTTGACTTACCGGTAAATTTTCTTATTTTTTTACACTCCCTACTGAGATCATATGCCTAAGCCACTGGGTAACAAAATGAAAATGATTTTCATTCTGGTTATCTGTTAAGACCACACTGTACAGGTCTTTTTAAGGAAGAGTGACTACTGGTGCTGTGTATTTCTCCTTTAATCTTTGGTTTGGTCTCATGGTTTGTAAGAGTCACATCCAAAGTCAGAAATGGAATAATTTTCTATTCTGTTCTACTAATTTGTGCACTGAGTTGTTTCATTTTCGATTTAGAAATGAAAAATGAGAAAAAAAAGTATTTTTTTGTTTTTGTATTTGTTGTTTTAAATATCAAATGGAACAAACCAAGAGACACTTATTACACACAGACTCTAATCTCTTATTTTGTTGTTTTGTTCATTTCTGGTTCAAAAACAGTGCTTACATGTAAATAAAGCTTATGTTCAGTACAAATCCTCATAATTCATTTGTCTTGATTCTAAGTCAGTGGGTGAATTTGACCTTGAATTGAAGAGGTGTCAGTATAAGATTTTAGTATATCAACACTAACACATAAATATAAAAAAATTCAAAATGTAAAGTAACATTTTTAAAACTACAAGGCACTCGGAAAGAGCATACCTCCACCAAGGCTGCTGTTTCTCCCAAACTGTTATTTTTTAACCAGCCAAGGAGGTTATGTATTTATGCTGGTTTATTTGTTTGTTTGTTTGTTTGTGTGCTTGTTAGCAGGAATCCATCCAACCAACAAAACCTGTTGGATGGATTTTGATGAATGCCCTAACTTGTAATGTTAAAGAAACTGAAAAATTGATCCAGAATCTGCAATCTGTCAAAGATTTCCAAAATTAATGGGTTCATTTCTGGCTCAAGTCAAATCAAAATAAGTCCAGTAGTTTTTGTCTAATCCTACTAATAAACAGACAAACAAACCAACAAACAAACAAACAAACAAACATGAATACATAACCTCCTTGGTGGAAGTAACAATAAGTGTTATGTAAAACTATTGTACGTTGGTCTTTCCAACGTACATTTAAAAGTTTTAACATGTTTTTTTTTATGACAAATGAGTAAATAGAACCATGATCTGTGAGTGGTAAAAAGCACCACTACACAAAATATTGATTGAAATGGTTAGTAATGGAGTTGATAATGAGATATAAACAATGTTTATTGGGATTTTTTTGGTTTCTGACACTTTCAGATAATTAAATACACCCTGGGTAAAAGTGACCCAGGAACAACATTGTTGTAAGGAACAACAACATTGTTGTTCCTGAGACACAAACATGACAGGAGGGATAATGTTCCATGTTTTTAGGTGACATCATTTGTTAACTCCACCAAAGGGGTTATGTTTTCGTGTTGGCTTGTTTGTTAGCTCAAACAGAATCATTGTGTTTGTTTGTTAGCAGAATTGCAAAAAAACTACTGAATGTGATTAAATTTTCACCAGAGGTGACCCTTGGGCAACAGATGAGCCCATTAGATTTAAGAGATGATTTGGATCCGAATATGGATTCTACATTACTCTTAAATCATGGGTGCCTGGCAGTAACAAGGACCCGAGTTTGATTCCCGATTGGGGAGCCCTTTTGTGTTTCCCTGTTCACCTTGTGTCTGATTTGTCAGAATTGTGTGATAGGGCAATTTTTGCTAATAACATGAATAGTTAATAGGCTTAATAGCTCCTCTGTAGAAAATGTCATCAAAATCCATCTAGTAGTTTTTGCATAGTCCTGCAAACAAACAGACAAACAGAAAACACATCAACAAACCAACACAAAAATCTCACCTCCATGGAGGAGGTGTGTGCTCTCTGGATGCATTCTAGTGTTGTATGTGATTTGAATGATATACAGTATTAATGCATTTACAATGGTTTGCACTGAAAAAAGACACATTTACTGTATGAACCAACAAATGTTTTTCAAGTACCTAAATGTTTTTGAATTGTGTGAAGTGCTTAAAGGTCCCATACTGTGAAAATGCATATTCATTGTGTTTCGAGGTTTATGTAAACGTTGTGGTATGAAATAAAAACTGCAAGAATCTGTACGTGCTCAGTGGTACAAGTCCTGAGAAATCCACACAACAAAGCAGACAATTAGCCCCATTCCCATGGGCTGTTGCCAGTATTCCAGACTTTTTGACTGTGATTGTCCATGTCACTATTGTTTGTCTACAGTGTCCTTTAGTCATTATATGATCCCAGGTCATCTTGGAAATGACCTCCTGCTCAACCAATCAGAGGATTTCCTGATCAAACTTGTCAATAAAATCGGAACGTGTGTGGCAGTTACAATGAGGCCACCAGAAAACCAAGGAAAAGTCAAATCTACTTGGTCAACACCCTTCTGGGGCTGCTTTGCTGCATCTGGCACAGGGTGTCTTGAATCTGTGCAGGGTATAATAAAATCTCAAGACTATCAAGGTATTCTAGAGAGAAATGTGCTGCCCAGTGTCAGAAAGCTTGGTCTCAGTCGCA
>JAQQAE010007211.1:0-16037 GCA_029823295.1 Pseudamia nigra
CTGTTGAACTACAATTCAAAAGCAATGTCTGATTTTCATTGGTTAATTTTCTTTTTTTTTTTTTAATTTATTATTACTTTTGTCAGATTCAAGTTATTAGTGTGACTATTGTGGGTTCTTCTTTCATTTACAGAGGGTACCAACAATTTTATCCATGTCTGTAAAATGCTATTTGAAGTTCCTTGTTTACATTTGCATCCATGTTTGTATGTGAAATGTTTCCACTAATTTCATTTTTTTTTAAATTTCATCTTATATCGGTGCAGTACACGTAACAAGTAACAAGGCAGAAATATGGACAGAGAGAAAACCATAAAACTCTGCCTGCTTTTTGCAGGTAATTGTATTTGAAACTCATTTTTTCAGTCTTATTCCTTTATAATACATTTTAATAGTCCTGTCAAGAAGCCATTTTATTCTTTGTCCATGTTTTTCTTCTTTCAGCTTTTGGCAGCCTTGGCTCTGCTGAGGAGTGGAAGGCCAATGTGGTAAAACAGCTCGACGCCCTGGTGGCAACCTGCGTCGTGGTGCCCTGTTCATTCAGCCACCCTCACGAAAACCTGCCCACCTCCAGACTCAGAGGAATGTGGCATATAAGCGATGACAGAGAGAAAATCATCTACTATGATGATAAAACGAGAGTCTTGGAAAGCTTCAGGGATCGCACTCGGTTGGTGGGTCATTTGGGTCAAGGCAACTGCACCTTAGAGATCACTGGCATTAAAGATCATGACAACGGCCCCTTCTGTTTCCGGATTGAATTATCACGAACACCAGGCGACACATCAACCAGTCATAAATTCTCCTTTGTGGAGGATTGTGTGACACTGAACATGATCCGTAAGTCACATTGCATTAAAGTTATTTGCTGTTAAAGGTGTAAATTGTGGGCTTTAGAGATGACTAGTAGTAAAGGAATATGTGTAATTATACAGTGCTGTGAAAAAGTACTTGATTACTTAATATTTGTATATTTGTCACTTAAATATTTCACATCATCAAATAAATTTTAATATTGACAAAGACAACCTGAGTTTATTTATTAAGAGAAAAAATGTATCCATTCCTACAGTACCTCGCACTATATGAAATAGTATTTGTTAATTGTGACACCCTTGGACGAAAACAACTGCAAACAGACTTTTGTGATAACTTTTTATTTGTAAAGGAATTCTGCGCTGGTCTTTGCGTAACTGTTTTAATTCCACCACACTGGAGCATTTTCTGACATGAATGGCATATTTAAGGTCATGCCACAGCATCTCTGTTGGCTTTAAGTACAGACCTTGACTAGGCCATTCCAAAACCTTCATTTTGCTCTTTGCTTTCTTTTTAAAACCATTTAGAGGTGGACAGGCTGGACCTCCAGTATTAAAGCAGCTGTGATGTAACTGGATGCACACATTCCCAAAACTTCCAACTTTTGGTGTGTCAGTCCTCAGGATATTTTTCCAAACGTTTTGGAGAACATCAAGATGTTTTGGCATATGTACATGTCAATGTACAATGTTCCAGAATGGTTGTACTTACAGGGGTTGAGGAAAATAGCTACTGCAAGGTAGAAAATAGAGATATAGACATGAAACTGAAACAAAACTGTAGCGAAAAGTCTGCTGATTCAGTATGTGTCCACGGATTTGATGTACTGTATCTTCAATATTTATGGTGAATAACTATTAAATTAATAATGATGTGTATGTAATTCCAAATGCTAATGATTGAGGTTTTTTATGATCAAAAAATCCAATAATGAGGGACAAACAAGTTTAAGAATGCTACTTGGAATAACTTTATGGTGGAAATGAGCGTAAATTCAAATGATAATGGTAGGTTTTTCACTATGAAGAGAAACTGAGCTGCTTTGGTGGGGGTCTGCGCTGTCTGGGTGCTTTCTAGTCTGTTGATATTTTTTCATTTTGTTTATCATTATGTTAATTTGTCCTGTTTTTATTTTTTATTTTTTTTCGTTTTTCTGATTTTTTTTATGGTGCTTACTATTTTAATCATTTTGTTCATTTTCTAGTTAATTTTTCTCATTTTGTGTTTATTTATCATTCCTTGTTTTCGGGCTGGATTTTAAAGTTACTGCAAACTTGACACCTGATATTCAATGAAATGAAACATGATTTAATCAAGGCACTTTATCACACAAAAAATCAGGTACCACAAAGTACTAATACCAGTCTGAATTCAATGACTGTAGTTTTTCTTTGTGGGGTCTTCCAAACACCCTTAAATGAAGATCGGATTAGGAGTACTGACTATTTTTCAATCTGCAGCTTCACCACTACGTCCCTATAAATTCTACACGTCATATCTTCCTCAGTTTAATGATTACTCTCTGTCATTTTTCTCATTTATAGCTGAGGCTCCAAAACCCACACTGAGATCCAAGAACCCTATTGAAGGCCGCCCGTACACCATCACCTGTTCAGTGTCGCACACATGCCCGACTCATAAGCCTAAACTCACCTGGAGCAGAGGCTCTGCAGAAGATGTGACTGAGACTCACGAGATGATTGGGTCGGGAGTGTGGAAGGCAGAGTCCATCCTGACATTTGTCCCTGAACAAAAGGACGACCACACAGACGTCACCTGCACAGCCAAATTTTACGGAAAATTGACAACAGAGGAAAAAAAGACACTCTATGTCAAACGTAAGATACTGTACACTCACTTTGTCATTATATCAAACTGCCGACAAAACTCAACATATTTCCTTCTAAAGTACTGTATGTGTGTATGTTGCAGGTGCAGAAAACCATAACCACATCATCATTCCGACTGTCGTGGCCCTTGCTACAGCTGGGATCATTGGAGGTGTCTGTATTTTCGTGATGAAAAAATACAAGTGAGTTTTTACAGAACATTGAGTATGTTTGCATGCACACTGAAAATGTTTTTCCTCCTTTTTTCTGAAAAAAGACAGAATTCCTAATAAGCTGTTTATATGGCAGACAGGGTGGTAGTGTGCACCCACATTGCAGTGGCGTGGGTTTGAATCCAACCCGTGGCCCTTTGGTGCATGTCACTCCACATACTCTTCGCCCACCTTTCCTGTCTGTCTTCACTGCAACTATGAAACAAAGGCAAAAATGCCCAAAAATAAATGTTAAAAAATAGACTCCTCCTTCTGCCTCTTATGAGTTACAGGACCTAAATAAAAAAAACCTTACAATTTTATGGTATGTGGCATGTTTCTGATCCCCACTGAATTGTGCCACCATTTGCGCATATGATGTTTCTCAATTTAAAAAAAACAACAAAGTTGCAGTTTCTTGCACAAATGGTGAAATATCAGTTAGTTTTGTGTGATTGCCCTCAGTGGATTTCATTTCCCATTTCACATGATACACACCAAATACAAAATGGCTGATGCTGCGACAAATGTCACCTCCTTCTTTGAGAACAAAGCAGTAATAGACATGAAAATCACTGCAGGTTTGTACATGTTGAGGTGCAGCAGCTCAAAATCAACTGTGGAAAAACGGTGTGATGTTATCGCATGCATGACTTCCTGTTTATAGTCTGTACAGTATAATATTCTCTTTTATGTCCTATTTGGTGGAGCCTGAAGCTGTTTTATTATGTTTTAGTTTGGGTTTTTTTTTTTTTTTGCTTACATACTGTATTTTCCGCACTATAAGGCGCACCGGTTTATAAGGCGCACCCTCCAAAAAGTCACTTAAAAAAAAAAAATAATCCGGTGCGCCTTATAGTGCGGAAAATACGGTAGGTTTGTTGTGTCTCAAAAATGTCTTAATTTGGTTGCAAAACAAATGTACTTATGGGTATAGATAATGTAGCTGAACTTGAACCTTATGCCTCCACAGTTTTATGACAAACTGCTACTTTCTTGACTTTGAAGTTATCTTTTTAATTGGTAAACTCCATACATGGTGGCATAATTCAGTTGGGATCACAAAATTATTTGCCACTTGTCTCTGACTGTAAAGTAATTTTCTTCCAAACTTACATCCCGTGAGTTGAAACCAGAAGGGGTCTGACTTCGGCTCTAAATACTTTAGAGCCATATTTAGTCATATTTGGAATAATACTAGAATACTGGTGTGCATGTAATCATAGTCAATGACTACAGTATGTGCACATTCTACTAATATTCCAAACATGACAATTATCTGAATTTCATAGGCATCATGTAAATGTCATACTCCGAGCATATGCAACTAAAATAACTCCTCAAAAATTTTTTGAGGTGATTTCGGTCAATTTTTCTCCTCTTTAATAATAAAAATTGGTATTTTATTTTTATTGTTGGACACCTTTACAACGAGGTATAACTTAAAAGGATTGTACATTCCTGGAATGAGCAGCACAGCCATATATGTGTGTAGCGCCCCAAGAAATGTGCCAAAATGCCCTCCAGTTTTCTCCTGTTGGCTTTCACTCTTGTTTTGAGCTTAAAATGTCGCTAGGTGTGCATACTGTGCAATTACTGTCCACATTTGTCCCTTCAGGATAAGGCCCATGCAATAGGGCAACGAGAAGCTGCTGTTTTGGTATGTAGAGTGGCAGCGATACTTGGTGTCAGTCCTGGTAACATTTCTAAACTTCGACCAAGTTCTGTGAAACTGAGTCAAAAACAGAATGCGAAGTCTTCATCCTGGGAAGACAACACCCCAAGAAGACTAAGGAACAGTAGGCTTTCTTCCAGAGATTTACAGCCATCACAGTGTAACCCCAGAATGTGGGAGCTGACAGCACAGGCACTTGTGGGATCAGCTTCTGGATGCTCCACATGCGAGAGTGGCCAACACAACCATGCATGAGGAGGAGGTGCCAAGCTGCTGTGGCTGCGGCTGGATCTTCAACATACTACTGACGTCCCGGTCAGTGTATGATGAATAGTGTAACAATGACTAATATATGTTTTTTTCCTTGCTACTGTGGGAGTGTAATCATCCAATCCACCAAGACTCAAAACAAACGTGGTATTCACGCTTGGTTTGAGTCTTGGTGGTTTTGAAACAACAAAATATTGCAGGGATTTTGGCCATTTTTTAGTGGCATTAACCATACCTTTAGCTGTGTTGCTCATTCCACAAATGCACAATCCTTACAAGTTGTACCTCATTATAAAGGTGACTAATTAGTCTTTCCCATGATATAAATACAATTCCAATTGGTATGAGTGAAATAACATTTCCAGACTTTTTTGATGGGTTTACGTTGGATATGCTGATATTATAAGGAGGATTCTTTGGAAATGCATACAGCCCATTCAGAAATTCTACGTAGGTTGACAGTCAGCTGACAGAGACACAAAGAACATCTCTGGTTTAGATGGAGGCTCCACCAAAAAGTCCCTAGATCTCATTGAAAGAAGAAACAATCTTGCTTTTAAACCTTAAGAAAGAGCATATCAGTTTGTTTTTATGAAAACTATCAAACATGTATCATCAGTGGAAAGCCTGATCAGAGTTTTGTTTGAACGGTTGCACATAAAGTGGAATATTAGTAGAAGAGTTGGTTTCTTTGGACAGGTTATTAGGGAATCTGTCTTTTTTGATATATACTGTAGTACATTGCTGTGAAAAAGTGTTTGCCCCGTTCCTTGATTTCTTTCTGGTAGGCTGGCCGCTCCTGGGACTTTTCAGCACTTTTTCACAAAGGAATGTGTAGGTTTGGATATTTTTTTCCCCCTTAAAATTCCATTTAAAAACTGCATTTGTGTTTACGTGTGTTGTCTTTGTCTAATATTCAAATTTGTTTGATCTGAAACATTTAAGTGCGACAAATGTACAAAAAAATAAGAAATCAGGAAGGGGGCAAACACTTTTTCACAGCACTGTATGTGAAAATATAGAACAGCTTGTAGCCAGTGTGTCAGTTTATTAAGAAAGACATACAGTATGTCAAAAAAAAAAGTGCTTGGTCTCCTTGGTAAAACACTACTTTCACTCAAGGGCACGCATTCAAGAGCTGCAGCAACAGGACGGCACGTAAGTACAAAGATTCTGTCAAGTCAGTTTCATTTTTTTTTAACTACAGTACTAATACTAATGTAATTTTCTGCTGCATTCAGCATGTGGAACAGGCTGTCCAGGATGTCTCGTCGGTAAGAAAAAAAGCTACAATTTAAAACTCCTTTTTAAATCTTCAAACTTTAATCGTACACATTTTTACTTTCAGGTTTCGTTCTGACGTCCGGCAAGGAAGAAATGCTGCTCCTAGGTAGAACATAGTTTACATGTGTAGTTTAGAAATGTACTGTAACTTGCATGAATTACTGTTTTTGGTAGCTACACAGTTTTTATTCATCCATGGCGAGGGGAGACAAGTAATTTGCTTAAAGCATCAGTTCTCTTTTTTTGTGATATTTGTAGCAGATTTTCGTGGTAAAACAAGAGAACCTGAAATTACAATTTGTCTTCTGGCCCTAATAAGTTCCACAGTTGTCTTGTTTCCTCTTTTTCTCAAAATTGCTCTCTTATTATATTTGCCACAAACTTTGAAACGCTATTCTATTTTTAATAAGCACCTGTCTCTCTGCTTTATGGATTCTCAGACTCCAGCATCATATGAGATTATAGTCAGATAAACATGTCTATTTTATTTTACATATGGCCTAAAGGGAATTTGGATTGTATGTCTCTTGACATTTACTGCTAAGTTTTATAAATTGTGTTTTTATTTCACAGAGAAAATACCTACGCCGCGCAGAATGTTTCCAAACCTCGCTTTCCATCCCCGAAAAGGTAAGAAGAAACTCCTAAAACTGAGCAGAAGATGCAAAAGCAATCAATACAACAAAAGAAACCAAATAGTGTCTCATTTCCAGAGACCCTTTTCTTTTTCTGTCTGTCCACTAGGTGGAGGTAAACTGCTCCTAATAGTTGTTTCCCATGTTACATTTATTTCTTCCATTTTGTCCAAACATATGAAGAGTTTATTTGTGAAGCAATTAAACACCTTGACCTCATTGACCTGTGTTCCAAAAAAGTCACTATTTGAATATGACAAATGTTATCAAACGCATCCCACTAAAATGATTTTATTTTTAATTTATTATGAGTGCCACAGGCAGCAGCACCAATAACAAGTTACAGGCAAAACATTTAAACGGCAGCCATAATACATACATACACATGAGGTATAAATCAATAAAAATGTGTTCAACAAATGCAGATCTATTAGTAAATGCAATCAATACAACAAAAGAAACCAAATAGGTCACAAAATGAAAAGATCAAAATAATAAGTATGACCATCAATCACCTGTGTAAAACGGCACAAAATAATCAATAAAATGGACAAAAATGTGGAAAAAATTATCTATGAGCGTTGAATTAACAAAGAAAAGTTTGCAAAGTAATCAACAAAAAACAGAAAAATGGAAAGTATTACATGAATTGTCAACAAAATTAAGAAACATACTACAAAATCCACAAATGATGACAAAAATTACAAAAGTTTGCAAAATAGCCAAGTGACTAATGACAGATTACCATCAATGGACAAAAATAATGTAAAATTTAAAAAAAACTCACAAACTGGTATAAAAGTAACCAAAGTTGGCAACATAATGAGCAAAAAAAAAAAAATACAAATTTATAAAAGTGAGCAAATTTAAAAGGAAAATGAACAAAAATAATCACAATAACTGAACAATAACTACTCTGCCAAATCAACGTGGTTGAAAAATTAACAAAAGTTTCCAAAATAAACAGGAAAAAAAAATCAACAAAAAAATCAACAAAATGACCAAGAGAAAGAATAAAGCAATTGAGGAAATAGACAAATCAAGAAGCAAAATGGAAAAATCTAACAAAATAATCTAAAAGGAAACAAAATCAGAAGCACGTAAGAAAAATAATCACAAAAATGACATGTGAAATTTCAAATGAACAAAATAAAAACCAAAGCATCCAAAATAAAAAAAGCAAAAAAAAAAAATCTACAATATGAATTGAAAAATAGAAAAAAATGATTAAAAATGAACAATGGATGGCAAAATAAAGAGCAGAATCATTTAAAAGATGAATAAATTAAGAGGCCTAATGAAAAAAATAAACAAGATAATGAGGAGGATTATGAAAAAGTGTATAATATAATCAAAAATAGAAAATAATAAGAAGGAAAATGAAGAAAAATGAACAGAAGAATCAGGAGAAGGAAACAAAAAGAAGCACACTTTAAAATAAAAGTGAATGAAATCATCAAGAAAATAAACAAAAAAAATCATGAAAACTAACAAAATAATGTAAAAGCTAGGAAAATAACCAGCAAAAACTCATTAAAATTAATAAAATATCTACAAATTATTAACAAAATGATGATGAAATGAATAAAAGCTAAATACACAGCAAAAGAGAGACTAAAAATTAACATAACAGTCCAACAAACAAAAGGAACAAAATAATTTAAAAAGCAGAAGGAAAAAATATATAAAACACACAAGAAAGACAGAAAAAATGAAGTAATCATAACCCTAGGAAGCAAAGCAAACAAAATCAAGAAAATGGAAAAAAAGAGAAAATTAAATAAAAATGCCACTGTATGCATAGTCACTGCATTTTGTCTTTGTAAGACATAAAAAATGACTGTTTCTTGTTCTTGTTTTTCTTTTTCAGACAGCCAAATCCCTACAATAACCAAATGGTATCATACAACTGATGATTTACTGCCAAAACGTATCGACCGTAGCAGCATCTGACACTGGTGACGATATTAATCTAAATCTCCTGCAGGACCACGACGACGGAGACGATTACATGAACACGGCCGATCTCAACATCTATGGGAACGTCTGAAAAATATAACCTTCACCCAGAGCAATTTCTGACCAATCAACCAACACACCTAAAACATATATCCGACAAATATCTGCTGAATTAATTGTGCTTTATGATCGTAGCTTTGTTAACATACCTTTTCTCTCTAATGCTACTCAAAAATAAGGATTAACTAGAACAAGGTGGTTTTATCTTGAAATGCCAATGGTACAAGTCATTTAACCTTTCTCTTACCAGTGAATTGATTTTGTTAGAGGAGACATATTATATCGACTTTTAATGAGTGAATTTAATTCTCACATGTACCTAGAATGAGTATGTTAAATTTGAGCTCAAAACACCACAGAGATTCTTCATCCTGTTATGTCCACATATTTGTGGTTTTCAGCCCTGGATCAAACAGGCTGTTTCTTTAAAAGCAAAAAGGCTGCATTTGACCACATCCATTTCCTGTCTGTGCCATAGATTCCATCATGTAGACTGCCTGGAACATTATCCCAGGATGTCAGGGTGGGTTTGAAGAGACCTAGAAGATTGACTAAAGACAATGATTGTATATTTGTGACATCACAAACATTCAGTTGCTTTAAAGGAGACATATTGTAAAAAATAAGATTTTATGTCAGTCATTGCCCACTGGTCTTTTCCTACTATTAAAACAGGTCTGGGGCTCTAAAAAGAATGCTTAAATAAAAAAATTCTCACTTAAAGAAGGAAAATATACAGCTTTTTTTAACAGGGCAACTGCACCTGAAGCCATTGGATTTTTGGATATTTGTGTATGTCACAAAAAGACAATCGGTCGTCCAGGTCTCATCAATCAAACCTGGACCTACCAGATATCCCATAATAAATTGACAGGGAGTCTACATGATGGGCTCTATGGCAGAGACAGGAAATGCGTGTGGTCGGGCTCCTTCCCTGTTTGCCAACATAGCTCCTAAAATCACTGGGACACGCAAACCCCTCCAAAATGATAACGTGTGTTTTTTAGAGATTTGGTTTCATTTTTTAGTTAAATGAAGGTAAAATACATATTAGAAACAAAAGGCAGATATACTGTTGCTTTTTGGACTAAACACGTTCATTTTTACGTATAATGTTCAAATAAGTTCAAAATAACCCCGTCCCTTAAACAGCCAATATAACATAAATACATTACATGAATACAAAATTATGTATCCATTATTCACCTTGGTATAATTGACATACTTAAACTATATTGAATCATGATGATTGAAACACATAGACATGGGGCTTTTAAACATATTTTCCTGAACTAATCTGCAAAACTGAAATAAAATTCTGGAAATACTGTATTGGTTTCTTAATTAAGCTATTAATGTCTATCAATGATTTCTGCCAGTGTTGATGGTAAATTAAACCAGACAAAATAACGCATTTGAACAAACGGATGTGTCTTTCCAGTACACTGATTAAAAACAGATATAAAGGAAGGAAGGCATGCTTTATGAACACAGCTGCAAATGGTAATCAGAAACAATCCACATATATTGACCCTTT
This sequence comes from Pseudamia nigra, assembly GCA_029823295.1. NCBI lineage: Eukaryota > Metazoa > Chordata > Actinopteri > Kurtiformes > Apogonidae > Pseudamia > Pseudamia nigra. The sequence goes on from JAQQAE010007211.1 coordinate 10,281, forward strand.
TCTTTTTCAGTGTTAATATTTCAGATTTTCAACTTTGCTGAAGCTTTAGAAACATTTTCAACTTTGAACTACTTCAAATAATTATGTTTAAACCTCTTTTTCAAATTTAAACTACTTCAACTCATTCTTGTGTTTTAAACTTTCAACTTTTTCAACTTTTTCTTCAGCGTTACAACAATACTTTAACATGAGTTCAGCACTTCAGGAGTCGTCAGCAAATTCAATCAGCAATCCCACGCAATCTCTTCAGAGATGGAAAATATTCTAGTTTTGTCTGTGTTCGTTGTAGAACATAAAAGCAAAAGTTGTAGGAAGTTTTGTAGCATTTTTAGCGTTTTGTTAGGGCTATCAAAATGAACGCGTTAATCTGGATTAATCCATTTGCATGATTAATTAGATTAAAATTTTACCATGATTAACGCGTTAACACGACTAAGATGCAATAACTCATATCAATAACTCATGAAATCTTATGCTACATTTTAACCCACCTCACTTCCAACTTCTTTAGTATTTACTGCTTCAAAGTCAAATGTAAAAGTATAAGTATTTATGCATTTTGAAACAAATTACATTAGTTCCTGATAAAGGCAGTGAACCAGGTGTAAAAAAGCAAAATGTCTCAGCAGAACATTACAGAGGTTCTGTTAAGTTCTACAAAGTAGGTGTAATTTCCTTTACTTACACAAGTTTAAATTAGAAAACAATATATACATTTTAATGTAAAATAAGTAATTTTAGCCAAGTGTCTATATCACCTTCTACCATGAGTGTTTTTGCTTCCACAAAATAAAAAACAAATGGGTATTAATTGTGATGTCTATGAAAAAACAGAAGCACTGGAGATCAGACATCATAACTACATTAGGGGCTTTGTTATAAGAATGTTATTCATAAGATTAATTCAGTTATTTTGAAGTTCATTTAACCAAAGCCCATACAGTATGTCCCCTCCTGAAAACAGTGTGTCATTTCCAGAGACCCTTTTCTTTTTCTGTCTGTCCACTAGGTGGAGGTAAACTGCTCCTAGTAGTTGTTTCCCATGTTACATTTATTTCTTCCATTTTGTCCAAACACATGAAGAGTTTATTTGTGAAGCAATTAAACAACTTGACCTCATTGACTTGTGTTCCAAAAAAGTCACTATTTGAATATGACAAATGTTACCAAACGCATCCCACTAAAATGATTATATTTTTAATTTATTATGAGTGCCACAGGCAGCAGCACCAATAACAAGTTAGAAGCAAAACATTTAAACAGCAGCCACAAACATCATACATACACATGAGGTATAAATCAATAAAAATGTGTTCAACAAATGCAGACCTATTAGTAAATGATTAAAGATGACAATTGAAATCATAGTGACAAAAATAATTAAAATCAGGTAAAATAACTCCAGCCAGATGTTTCTGTAGCCCTTTAAAAGTATTCAGTGAGGCGTGGCTCACCTGACTGCATAAACCCACAGCCTAGATTTAAACCCAACCTGTGGCTTTGCCTGCATGTCATTCCCCACACTCTTCTCCCAGTTTTACTGTCTCTCTCTACTGCAGCTACCAAGTAAAATCAAAATGCCCATTAAAATTCAAATAAAGGTATTCTGTGAAACCAGCTTCTTTAGTTTTAGATCATTTTGCACTGAGGTCTAGTCGCAGGGAGCAGCAAACTTAAAACCCTTCTTTCCAAGTGTATTTGTGACACTCAGAGAGTAAAAACAAATCTTGTGACCTGAGACCGTAGATACTTGTTTTTTGGTTGATAAAACCTTGCAAATAAGATGGACCTAAAATACATTTTGAAATAAGAATCAGACAATGTTTTCTCCTGTGCCAGGGCAAGTCCGACCAACCAACACCAGCGTATAAAAGACAACGATGAGTGTGGGCTTTAAAATTTGTGATGAATCTCAGCGCACCTTGGTAGACAGACTAAAGAAAGGCAAGACCTGATTCCAAAATAAAACCCCAGTGTCCGTTTTAATTTTTTTACCAGTTGTTGAATATGGGGAGTGAAGGTGAGACAGTCATCTAATAAAATCCTCAAATATTTGTGCTGCGTTACGTTTTCAGTGTCTGAGAAGTAAGGATGGGAAGTCCTCTGATTTTATCTTTGAGTTTGAAAACAACATGACTTTTGTTTTGGCATGTATGAAGTAACTACAAATTCTTATCCTTTAATGATTGGTGAACTTATGCATTTTGCTCTGTACCTGAAAATCTAGTTCAAGTGTGCTTAGGCAATGTAGCAGGACAATGATCATAGACACATCAGCAAGTCTACCTCACCTCAAAAAAAAAAAAAAAAAACAAAATGTGGGTTTTGGATTGGTGTAGTAACGGATCTGGACCTAAATCTGATTGAGCTGCTGTGGCACGACCTTAAACAGGCCATTCATAGAATAGAATAGAATAGAATAGAATAGAATAGAATGCCTTTATTGTCATTATACACATGTACAATGAAATTTAAGTGACAACCCTCATGTGGTGCAAGTGAAATATAGGATAAAAAGTTCTGTTAAAAAAGTACATAAAAGAATAAATACATTATACAGTGGAAGAGCAAGCATAGCAGCCAACAGTCAGTAGACATCAAAATATATTGCACTGTCCCCTGAACACTGAGGATATATGATGATACATATCCTATCATGTGTTCAGTACCTATATTGTACTTGGGTAAAATGTGTTCTTGAATCTGGACCTGCGGGCCTGGATGGATCCATACCTCTTCTCTGAGGGCAACAGTGAGAACAGGTTGTGTGAACCATCAGAGGTGATGCTTCTGGTCCTACGCAGACATCTGGTGTTATACGTAGATGTCTGACAGAGAGAACAGTTGTACTTCTGTGCTGACTTTCTAACTCTTTCCAAAGCCAGAGAGTTTCTCCTGTACCACACTAGAATGTTATGGGCAAGAATGTTCTCTGTAGAACATCTACAGAAGACAGCCGCAGTTCCTGGGACAGGTTGACCTTTCTCAGTGACCTTAAAAAGTACAGACACTGCTGTGCCTTTTTCACAAGGGCATTGGTGTTAGTGCCCCATGTAAGGTCCGAAGAAATGTATGTTCCCAGGAACTTGAAGTCACTGACCCCCTCTACGATGTCCTCTCGAATGAGAAGGGCGGTAGGGGGGTCATCCCTTGTTCTCCTAAAGTCCAGCACTAGCTCCTTTGTTTTTGGGGGGGTTGAGTGCCATGTTATTGAGGGAGCACCAGGTAGTGAGGTTCAGGATCTCCTCTCTGTAGGACATCTCATCATTGCTGTGAATCAGCCCCGCCACAGTAGTGTCATCCCCAAATTTAACAAGGATGTTGCCGTTGTGAATTGGTGTCATCGGTAAACAGGGTGCACAACGTGGGACTAAGCTCAAAAACTCCCCTATGTTGCTGAATTAAGACTATTCTGCAAAGAAGTTGTTTGCTGATCTGAAACATTTATGTAAAACCATCTTTTAAATGACGAATAAAAAAAGAAATCAGGAAGGAGGCAAATACTTTTTCACAACACTGTGCACACATGTACTTGAGTAGTTTATTTTTAAAAATGTATTTCTGAGAAAAGCTGTTCTTCAGTTTACTTTTTACTGTAACTCAGTTGCATTAGTGATGAATAAAGTATACTTCTCCTCAAATACATTTGGCCACAGTTCGGGGTGTAAGAGTCAGTTTGGCACAAAACTGTTTTCCTCCAGTCATTTAATGCTCTGCTACTTTTTCAACTCAAAACAGCTGAAATGAACAAAATAAGCCATAGAATCAGCAAAACAATCAAATAAAATAACAAAACTTAACAAAACAATGATAATTGAACAAAAACAACAACAAAAGGATTTCAAAAATGTACAAAACAAGCACCAGATTAGCAAAAATAAAAAAACATGATCAATAAATAATTAACAATATAATCAATAAAACTGAGCAAAAAAATGAACAGGAACAATGTGTTGCAGCATTAATCACAAAGGAAACGATGCCTTGTACCAGATTATAGCTCTGTGAGTTTATTTCCATCTGCAGTCCCTGAGACACACAGACACGTTACACACATAACAGCACAGAAAACAAAGTATGTACACAACTACAATAGTAAAAGAATACATTATATAGTAAAAGAACAGTAAAATAGGGAAAGAAACAAATACAGTAGAATACGTGGTAGTAATAGTAGTAAAAAAAGTTAAGTGTGATGATACCTGGGGTCTGCAAGCTGTGGCTCCAGTGTCACATGAGGCTCTTTAAGCCCCCAGTCCAGTATTATGGTATATTAGTTCATAACTTTTCATTTATGTTGATGTGATCACATTTTGGCATAATATTTCATTCAAAAATCTTGCCTATGTCAGGGTACAGTACATTAAAGAGGAAATACACATCCTGCTTTTTGTTGTATTAAAGCAGGGATCCGGAGCCTGTGTCTCTTTAAGCCCCTCCCAAGTGGCTCCTCTTTGACCAGAGAAAAACAGAGTGGCGACACTCTGATGTCACCACTGTCATGTGGTTCATGTAGACCTCAATAGTTCCAAACAAACCACAAGCGGTCATTGTTTCTCTATGTGAGCGAGTGTGATATTGCATGATAAATATAAAAAAAACCACACGCATATATTTTTAACTGTTTCCCTTCACCTCCAAAGGACACTTTGAAATATTTTCACGTTTTTCAAACCGTATGGATTTAAACAAAACAGCTGCAGCACAGAATCATCAGATCTCAATGAACTGGAAGCTCTTGCATGAGAAGAATGAGCAAACACTCCATAAGAGACATGTCAGAAGCTTGTCGGTACTTACTGATTAGAGGTTATCAGGGGAAAAGGATGCTAGACCAGGTACTGACGTTGGAGGTTGAATAATACTGTACATGGACGTCTATGAAGAAAACTGCAGTATGTTTACTCATTAAAATTCAAAGTTGTGTACATTGATGTTATCAAAATTGCTTTAACATACGTATCAGTGAATATTCTTTCTCTGTTTACTGAAACTCGTATATCTTCATCGAATTATAAACACTTCACTAAGAGGTTGAATATTTGCAATTGCAACTGTAAATGTTCTTATTTGGTAGATTGCATACAGGTATACATGCAGTACATTATATAGTATATGGTGCATATAATATATAGTATATACGTTTCACCCCCTCCATGACACGCTGGCCAGTCATAGGAGCATGTTTAGTGAGAGACTGATGCCTCCTAAATGCACCGCTGAACGACACATAACGTCATTCCTACCTGTGGCATCAGACGACATAATTCTTACACGAAACAACACAATTACACACAACATTGTGTGCATTCAATGTCTGGACATCCATTACAAAGATCTAACTGTCTAACATGATGCTTCTTATGTTGATACTGTTTGTCCACTAGATATTGTACATGGTATCTGTTTAATAGGCATTATTCTGTTTCAAGAGGGGAATTTCAATTTTTTTATTTAATATTAGCACTATCTTTGTAATATAACCCTCACGAGGATTAAGGGGTAGAAAATGGATGGATGGATGGAAATTTCTTCCCTGTAACTTGTATCGTATACTGGCATGGAACAACTGTGACCTAACAATTTCCTCTGGGATTAATAAAGTATTTCTGATCACATTGTAATAAATGCTATGTGACAAAGTTACTCACTCCTTGAGTCGATGCATTTTTCACTCTTAGCACTAGGGGGTTAGGTGAATTGGTCATTCTAAATTGTCCATAGGTATGAATGTGAGTGTGAATGGTTGTCTGTCTC
>JAQQAE010007212.1:0-16037 GCA_029823295.1 Pseudamia nigra
TTAATGGCTGTATTTTGAGTTATTTTGAGGGAACAATAAATTTACACTGTTATATAAGCTGAACACTGACTACTTTTAATTGTGTCAAAGTGTCATTTCTTCAGTGTTGTCCCATGAAAATATATAATTAAATATCTGCAGAAAATGTGGTGGTGGGGGGGTGTACTCACTTTTGTGAGATACTGTATATATGGATGAAACCCAGACCATTGAGTAGCAGAATTATCAACATAGATGCAAGGAATTTTTTTCAGAACTTGGTCACAAGTCCTGAAAAAAATAACCAATGACCAAAAAATAACCAATGACCAAAAAATAAGAATCATTAACTGCAATGTTAGAGCACTGCTACTTAATGGCACTAGGACCTCGAGGATGACAGAGACTATAATCAATACCGTGCAAACATTTATCCAAAAGAATCCATGCTGTTCCCTGACAAATACAAGACCAAATGTAGACGTGGCTACCAGTAGCAGACTCAAGAAGACAAACATGGAGACTGTCACATCCCCCAATTCCGAGCTCTCCTCCTCCCCTTTCTCAGTGTGTGTGTGTGTGCTCTGATTCCAGGAGTGGAGACCGGTGTGCAGGAGCCAGGTCCAGTTGTCACCGATCTGCAATCAGGCCTGTTATAAAACCTCACCAACAGTTGTCTGTTGTGTGTCAGCACCTGGTGTGTCTGTGTGTCAGAACCTGGGTCCTAGCCAACACTCTCTTAACAGTGTGTGTCTGAAATCATCAGATCAAATCTCTATATAGGCTTCATCTTAATAAATCAACAGCAGATTTCATTTTAATCCACTATATAGTCACCTGAAAATATCTTATACCACTATTTTGTGAGGTAAATATAGTAGTGTTTCAACATGTGGACCTTTGCAGGGCTATAACCTTCCCTGTGGACACAGGACCTAATAACGTCATATGGGGAAATGAGCTGCCTTGACATAGGTCTGTGCTGTCTGAGTGCTTTCTAGTTTTCTTTATTTTGGATAGTTTGCTAGGTGATTGTTCGTGTCCTTTTCCTGTGGACCCACCACCTGCAGGAATGGTCGCAATGGGCTGGTGCTTGTGGTTTGGGTGGCAGCTGAAGGCAGGGGCTTGGGTGGTCCAATCCCTGGTTGCCAAAACTAGCTCCAACTGGGAGAAGGCCCCGGGGCAGACCTAGGACATGATGCAGGGACTGTGTCTGTCAGCTGGCCTGGGAACACCTGGGGACCCCCAGAGGAGCTGGAGGAGGTGGCTGGGGAGAGGGAAATCTGGGCTTCTTTGCTCAAGCTGCTGCCCCTGCGACCTTGACCTGGATAAGCAGAAGATGATGGATGGATGGATTGTTAGTTTTCTTGACTATTTTGTTCATTTTTTGCCCCTCTATACATAGTTAAGTCATTTTTTTTGTTTATGTTGTCCTATATTATGCCAATTTTGTTCATTTTTCCTCATTTTGTGCATATTGTTAACATTTTTGGTGATTATTTTTATTTCCTTGATTATTTGTTATCTTTTCTTCATTTCTGTCCTATTTGTCAATTATTTTGTTTATTTTCATGAATACATATGTGGATATTTGTCTAATTTCAATGCTTCTTTAATTCATTATTTCATTGATTTGTGAATAATTTTGGTTCCTTTTTGTCTGTTTTTGCTTCTTTTCATCCTGGTTTTATTCATTTGGTGATGTTCTGTTCATTTTTTCACATTTCCTACATATTTTCTTCATTTTGGTTCATTTTTTTAGCATTATTTTGTTCATTTCTTGCTTTCTCCATAAAACTATGCAGGAAAGGCACACAATTAATGGTACACCAAAATGTGACACAATGTTCAGTATTTCCAGGACTTAAAATGTTCCCTATATTCAAGTGAAACTTGTGCTCTTGGCTGATACCACTAAAAAAAGGTTTTGATGGAGAGCTCTGACGGTGCCTTGTCAACAGCCTGCAGATACAACAGGCATAAGGAAGGGAATTAGTTGCTTAAGGTAAGTTTCTTTTGTATTTATGTACATTTTCTTTTCTTTGTTTTTGAAGTAGATTGGCTCCTGACTTGCCACAGGCCTGTGTAGACCTATTATTATCCTGGCAGTTGCAGCCAGACTTTCCATGACGAATCAATAGTAAAGACAGATTGTGCAATAAATTACTCAGGCCATGTTCTGATACCAGAACAGGATCATCCCAAGTAGGTCAAGGTTTGAAGAACAGTATCTGCAGAGCTAAGCATGCAGAACAAACCGAGAAACTTCACCTCATCCTGGTGATGAACACAGGCTGAAATCCCAGCCAGAGGTTGTGTACAGTTAAGCATGAGTGGACATTTTGCTTTGCCTCACAGTGTTTAGTCTGTGGACTGGGATCGATGGAGGTATTTCCACATATTGATCTGATGTAGAGGAAGATAGAGCAACAGCCGTGAGGCTCAGCACTATTAAATATAGCAAAGCTGAGAGTAATTTGTTTGCCAACACAAGCAGAAAGAGTAGAAAAAAGGCTGCTGTTAAATGCAAGCACTTGTGCATTTGTGTATAAAGCACTGAAGACAAGAGATTATTCTTTCTGCATCTGTTTTACTAGGCTGGAGGCCAAAAACTGTAAGACATATTACTAGTCAAAAAAAGAAACAGGTTTTACATTGTGAGATACATTTTCAATCTTTGTTTTACATAATTCCATTCCTCAGTTCATTTTAATCTCTAAGAAAACCCAAATATATTCTGTGAGTCGTTTTCAGTTTCAGATCATTGGCTTTAGTCAGTAGTGTTACTGATACTAGTCCACAGAACCTGAACCCGCCTGGTTCACCTGGCACAATTGGTTTAGTTTAATGCACTTTGGATGTAAAACACAATATAGTCTGTACAACACTGTCATCAGCTGCACCATGTGACAGATGTTTACTGAGCCCTCCTGTTGGCAGCTGGACGCTGGTCAGTGGGACAATATCTGAAGCCTTGCATGTCCATGAGAAACGATCTCATGACCTATAAGTCAGTACAGAGCCACAGGAAACACAACCCACCTTGTATAATGGTTACCGAAACCTGTATCTGACAACAGTCAACAAAGTTCACGGCATGTGCATTGTGCAAACTTTGGGTGTCTTATTTCATTTTGTGCAGTAATCATAGTAGCACTAAGAAAGTTGATTCTGTACAAACCTTCCTCTGCAAGTGATGATCTAAAGTGCACTAAGAAGGCAAGAAATGGCACAAATTACCTGCTGACAAGACACTTCTGTCAATTGTAAAGCATTCCAGGTGCTTTTACATGGGATGAATCTGAGAAAATGTCATGAATGTACAAAGCTGTCATCAAAGCTAAATGGGTCTGCTTTAGAAATTTGGGAAAATATAAAACAAGTTGTTGAACACTTTTTTATTTACTACATACTGTAAATTACATATGTGTTCATGAACAATTTGAATGTATTAATGGACAAAGGGGAAAATAACACAAATACAGAAAAAAACACTCCAGGCATTTGCCTGGTGGTGTCGAGTGTGGTGGTTTTGGTGGTTCTTGAAGGAGGTTTGTTGGAACACTGACTGCTGAGTTGTCACAACACAGATACACATAAATCTAAACTGCTTGTTTCAGACTTGGTTCTAAAAAAGTGTCACCTGAATGAGCACAATCAAAATGACTGTGTAATATCATTTACCATACTCAGCCCTGATTTGTAATTGAAAAAGTCATGAGTGTAGTCGCTTTGAACAATGTTAAGGCTGTAGGTATTTGTGGGCAAACCTATGCTCAATACAAAAATGAAAATGACAGCTCTGCAAAAGTGAAACCAACGCATCACAGTCTCCTCCCTGTGGCTGGCTGCATAACTCCTTCCTCCTTCAATGTACTCAGTTAAAATTTAGCCAAACACAAAAATTCAAGTGCATGTTTTTGAAGATTACACAGGACTGATTTGTGTCCCCATCATCTTCCTGTCAGTCTGCTCTTCATGACTTATAGCCATAGGTTATAAAAACATAAAACAGCTTGTTTCTCTGTCAGACTTGTTGCCTGAAATGAGTCTAGCAGGTGGCTAATGTAAGGACCGATGGCACATCTCTGTATGTTTACTGACTCCAGACAGAGTAACACAAGGATCTGTCACCCCAATGCTGTGTGAAGGAAAGATAAAGATTATATTGTGCACTAGAACTATCACTGAGGCCAAGGGCCACATCCACAAAGACTGAACTGCACCCGCTGACTGTATTGGAAATAGCACTGCTTTAGTGTGTGCAGTCTGCTATTTCTATTCACTAAAGATTTAGCAGTAATAAAATGCTCACAATGTGGTGAACCTGAGCATTATTTACTCCTGCTTTATGTCACAGCCCAGTGTCTTTCCACACGTCAGAAACTGCATAAAGTGAAAGACTTTAAAACAGACATTTTGAGACAAAGTGTGAATTTAATGCACAAATAATAGGTGTATCTACAGGGTCATGAGCTTGGTATTGAACAATTATTAATTGACTCCATGATTCGTTTTTCTTGTGTGACATGTTTGGCCAGTTTGCGCTAATTGTTGACTTCCTAGTTATGTCTGTACCTCTGGTATGTCAGACATGACCCATGATGATGGGATGTATCTGGTATTTAACAGAAACAGCAATGCTGATATTCTGTGTGTCACACAGTCTCACTTTTTTTTCTGAATGCAAAAGAGAACATATGCCTTACTGATAGAATGGATCACTTTATGGTAATAAAGTCATCAGGATCATCACAATCAACATGATCCCTCAATATCTGATTGAAAAGATCATGATTAATGTTGTTGAACATTAATTTCAACATTATTCAAGATCCACACACTCAGAAACTAAAGAAGTCAGAGAGACAGGGAGTAAGGTGTCAGTTTGCACAGATTCAACAGGACATCTATTTGCGTAAATTGCATGCAGGGGTCAAAATTTGCATTGCTCTTCTCTGAATTGATTGCTATAAGCACCGAGATTTATTCGCATAAAAAGGGGAGGATTTTGTGTTTGATGATTTTAGGATTGTGGCTACCTAAAACACCATCTACTTGTTAGCACAGTTGGTGTGAATTTCAGCCTTTGCCACTGCATTGTGAATTGCTACTCCTTTTATGCAACTTTTGCACGTGCACATTAATGCATGCTAAAGTGGCACAAACCTTTTCTGGATCTGGTCCCAACACTATAACCTGACCTGGTCAAATACTGCCCCTTATGATAATAGTAGGAATTACTTAATTGTTCAAATGATCAATCTATAGCATTAGGACACTGCCCGATTAACCCCCACTGAAGCAATTGTGAATTTCCAGTTACACATTTACATGGCAGCTGCCATAGACACCTCTAAACAGTAACCCCAATCTACACTGAACTGTCCTTTCCCTGACCTGGACAGCCGTCTTTATACATTATACAGGCATTCTGCTCTCATGCATAACACAACGCTGCCATAAAGGCTGTTACAACAAAGTCATTCCCATATCATCCATAACATTTTCATAATGTGAGCAGCCAGGTTGTTGTGTATCTACTGTGCTCAAGTTCCTTGGGGTGAAACATTTTCTCGACACTGGAGCAGCAGAATCACATACACACACGCCTGAAGGTGTATGCACACTATGGAATCAGTGAGGAGCTATGGGACCTGCACTGGCATAATGGGCACTGAGTCATGCATGTATTCATGCAGCCCAGAGGACACCTTGATCACTGTGTCAGACACTGCTTCCTTTGACTGAGGAAGTCAACACCTATATACCAACTTAGCTATGTAGCTGCTGTGTAGTGCAGCTATTTTGGCTACACTTGTAACTCACATTATGGTTGGAATGTCATTGCCATGAGAGTTACAGTATAAACTCTACACATGCACAAACTACACAATTGCTGCCTACACGAGACAGAGTTGACAGAATGTCTCAAAAATTTGCACAAACCTTCAGTTGGACTCAATGATAAACGGAAAAGGTTGCGACCAAAGGTCAAGTTTGTTGTAACAACATGTCCGTGCATTCATGAATATCATATTTCAGGAATGCCTTGAGGACAGTTCTTCAAATTTGTCACAAAGGTTAATTTGGCCTGGAATCATTTTCAACCGATATTTGGCAGCCGTATTCAAAAATAACTATCTTGTATTTATGGTCAATCAAGCAGATTTAATATGTATCCTCTGGAGAATCACTCTGGCAGATTTAATGTTTGTACCAGTATTTAAATGATTCTCCTCCAACCTGCTCCACTATTACTGTTGTCATGTTGTTGTAGGCCATCTGCTGTACTGTGTTAACCTAATAACTGGCTCATAGATACAGTAGGTGTCTATGTATAGGATCTAATACTGCAGTATCACTCAGGCAACATGGAAGCATTTTACAGCACAGTGAAACACTCAAGGCAGAGAACTGTATTAGAAAATGCCAATTCAGTAATGGCAGTGACAATAAATGTCAAAGGCACCTGGAGGAACAGAGTTTTCTTCTGGAGTACAACCTCAACATACTGAGTAGGTAAAAACTTAATAGTATTTGGTCTTGATGCCTGAGGCTGATGCACCCTCTCTGTAGGCATGAGCTCCGAGAGACTCTGAAACAAAAGAAAAAATCCTGGACACAAGAACATTCAGTTCATTTTCAGGCCAATTTAATAAATAAAAAAACTCTTTGAGATCAGCTCATCTAACCTTTAATACACAAAGATTTTCTCTCTCTGAGTCTATGCGACGAAGTGAGCTGTGCTTTGTGTGAACCACCTAGAAATTACCAGTGATTTTTTATTTATTTATATTTATTTAGAAGGTCAGATTTGGTGATTTTGGTGCAACGTGATTTGTAATTTTTTTAAGGACTGTATGTGAGATAGAATTTGAAGGTTGTCAGTAACTGAGTGAACTGCATGAACAGACAATGTTGAAAACATACTGGACGCACCTGATTGAATACAGTGGTACCTCATCATACGAGATTAATTAATTCCGGCATCACGGTCATGTCATGAAATAGTCGTTAGGCGGGACCGGGTTTCCCATAGGAATACATGTAAAACCAATTAATCTGTTCCAAGACCCACAACAACTCCCACATACAGTATGTATTACACACCCGTAGCAGGTTTCACAGACTTGATTGTTCTTCTCTGCTTCAAATGGCAGCAACTGTATTCTTCGACTGCATTCCTTTGCCAAGTCGGTCACTCATGTTTCCTCAGCATCAACATCATATTACAGTAAAATAATCCAACATATCACTGCCGTGCTATTAGATGTTGCTACGATAACTAGCTTTCAGTGGAGTCGGACCAAGCCTGACCTTCATATCTTCGTATCTGGATATAGTTTTACCTGAGATACACTTGACTGCAGTTGTGGGTAAGTGCTTACACTAACAACACTACAATAGGATTTTGTTTAGCACTGCTTGGTGAAGTCTTAGCATGGCCATAGCCTAGCAGGAAGCTAACTAAAGCTTCCTGTTCATTCCTCTTGCACCCCCTCCATTCATATAAATATGGTTGCATCCTGTTATTGTCTCCAAGATGTTTTCCAAGATGGCACTAATATATACAGTCTGTGGCATAGCCTCTCCTCAAAACGTTGAGCCATTTCTGTTAATTGCCGAGTGTTTATGTTTTGTTGTGTTCTTTTTCTTCTATTCATCCGGGGGCCAAGAAGCTGAGAGAAACCGGAAGAAGCCAAGACTATTTTAGTCGTAACATGAGTTTTTAGTCACGTGACGGGACAAAATTTTGCTTGACGTCTTACTTGTGATATGAAAAAGTTGTATGATGATGCACTCACATGATGGGGTACCACTGTATATGGTATTTATTAATTAATGTGGAGAGGATTTAAAATGATTAAACTGTAAAACATCTGCTTGTTGAAATGTTTGTTTGAGGGTTAAAATGAGATGCAACTTTTTCTAGGATGTGAAATTTATACTGTAAGTCATGAAGCTAATACTACAATGATAGACTTGAATAATCAGTTGTAAAGATGGTTGTGACACTGTATGTGATGTGCATTTGCATATTTTTTCATCCAAATCACACAACCTAGGGTCATTTGGATCAACCTTCTGTACCAGTGCTAATGCCATTTTTAAAAAAATTGGGGACCCTTTTCACTTTTCCTCTGAAGAATGTCAATCAACACAGATTTTTTTATGGCTCATCAAATCTATCACGTGTCAAAGTTTGCATGTCTGTCAGGGGTGTTATTATGCCAAAAAAGCAGAATCAGTGAGAGCCATTAGCATGCTGGGTGCCAAGAATTCATTTGGTGGATATTCCAATGAGGGTCCCTAGCCATGCTGGTGCTAGGAAAACAATTAGCCACAAAGCCCGAGTTAAATGAAGTAGAGAGGAAATAGAAAGTTGATGACCCTGAAACACTGGCCCTCTGGAGGAAGGACACACCAACACAGACACTGAACTGCTGGAGGTGCTCTATAAGATATACACCTACACACAAACACACACTCATGTTATTTAGATACATCAGTAACCACTTACATACTGTCTGACAGGTCCAAAGATCATCATGGTTGATGGATTATAAGTCCAGTTCCAATGAGCTTGGCCAACAAAGTAATAAGCAGACTGTTGGCTCTACTGTCACCAGCCAGTGTGTGTGTATTTGTGTATGTGTGTGTGTGTGTGTGCGTGTGTCTGAAACAGTGCCAGCAGGACAGTGCAGTGCACTCAGCAAGATGTTAAAGATAATCAGAGGCAATGGCCCTGCATAAACCCCCGCTAACTGGCGAGCCTTCTACAATATGCTGCTAAGTGAGGTAAGCTGGCACAGTCTCCCGTTTTTCCTTCTCACATGTACACACACTCATTTTCACACAGTAGATGTCCAAGGTTTTCTGCACACAACATTTTTTTATATTTATTTTATCACCAAACAAACTTTATGTCTTGAAAATAACAAATGGGAGAATCTACCACAGCTCTGAGCCATATACCCTAGCTTTATTAAAATAGATTACAGTGGAGCCCCGGGTTACGAGTTTAATTCGTTCCAGGATCGAGCTCGTAAAGCAGAAAACTTGTGACCCGGGACCAGTTTTCCCATAAGAATACATGTAAAACCAATTAATCCATTCCAAGATCCAAGAAAACTCCCATACATACATACCAGTATGTGCACATAAGGCATCTGGAAAAGAATATTTATTTATTATTATTATTATGATTATTATCTGAAAAGGAAGTTATGTTAATTATCTGAAAAGGAATGCATGAAATTAGTTCTTAAAATGTTTTATAATGACATGTTACCTTGGAGACAGACGGCTGCAGGTGAAGGAGGCTTGATGGCAGAGGAGGAGGGAGGGTAGAGACTTGATGTACATGTACTATGCAACACGTGCTCTCTATCGGAGGACTCGCAAACAATTTTACTCGCAACCCGATTTTTTTGCATGTGAGCCAGTACAAAAATTTGCTTGATTTCCTCATTGTAACCTGAGAAATTTGTAAACCGATATGCTCGTAAACAGGGGTATCACTGTATACACAGGACATTTAACATTTAATTTCTTCATCCAACAGGTGACCCAATGTGGCTTTTACTTCTAGATTGTAGGTAGGTAGGTACAGTAGGTAGGTAGATGGGTGAACGTACAGTACATCCGGACGGACAGACAGATCGATAGATAGATAGATTAAAGCTTCCAGTGTTGTTATGGCATCTATTCCTGCTGGAAAGTGTGTGTGTGTGTGTGTGTGTGTGTGTATTTGTGTGTGTGTGTGGGGGGGGGAGTATGCCTTGGAGTCAACAACCCTTTGTGCATGATGGGAGAGTTACATTTTTCAGCACTACCACATGAACCTCATTTTTCATCCATGGGCCTTGTTGCTTTGAAGGGCTATATATAAAATGTGTTTGCATCCAAGTATTGCTGTAGCTTACAGAACCAGGCATCTATTGATCAAATATTCATTGATCAGATCCACTTTGCTATAGTATAGTTGAAGGGAGTGTGTTTTCTGATCTTTGTCACTTGTTTTGTTTTTTCTTTGACTTTGAGACAGTGAAGGCGATTGATCAGATAATGTACAGACATGTAATATTGACTCTAACAACAAGCTTTTCACTGCAATTTTGAGTGTGGTCAGTCTGAACACAGATAACTCTTGCAGTTTTATCCCTAATTAGACCTTATTGACCTAATCAAAGCCTTTAGTTCCCAAGCTCCTCTCCTGTGGAACCAGCTCCCAGTCTGGGTCGAGGATGCAAACACACTCTCTACTTTCAAGACTGGTCTTAAGACTTTCTGTGCTTATACAGATGGAGCTAGATCAGGTGATCAGGGTCACAGCCCTAGGCTGGTGGGTGATGTGGTGAACTCAGCATCTCTGTCTCTCCTTTTAATTAATGGTATTTGTCTTCAAATAGCCTTCCTTGAGTCGCCACCTTATCATGGTGGAGGAGTTTGCGTGGCTGAGAGATCCTAAGATCCATGTTGTCAGGGGCAATTTGACCCTGGTGGGGTCTCCCAAGGCGAACTGGTTACAGGTCAGACTAAGAGCAATACAGAAGACCCTTATAACTATGCTTTCCTGTGGACCCATCACCTGCAGGAATGGTTGTAAGGGTCTGGTGCTGTGTGGTGTGGGTGGCAGCTGAAGGCGGGGGCCTGGGTGGTCCAATTTCTGGTTGCTAAAATTGGTTCCAATTGTGAGGAGGCTTTGGGGCAGACCCAGGACACACTGGAGGAACTATGGGTGTACTCACACTGGCAGCTTGTTCCGCACCTGGGCGCGTTTCACACCTTTAGCGCGGATTGTTTGAGTAATGTGAGTAGAAGCGAGCTGCGCTCTGGCCCCGGGCCTTAACACGATTGGAAGAGGTGGGCCGTGGTACGGCACATTTGGTCACGCATGCGTACGAGCACGGCGACCGTACGTGATGATGACATAAAATCACAGCGTCCTTCACTACACTCATGTCAAAACAATGATAGCAGCTGAAAAAATCTCCGCCTGTGGGCAGAGCAGTTAATTGCAAATTGTCGCCTTGCATTCTCAAGAAACCTAGGTGTGTCACCAGACAGTATCTGAGCGAAATGGCACAGACTTTGCCATAAAATTATTATGATCATCCGGACGTTTCCCTTGTTGTGATCCATGAATGCAGCGGCTGCAGCTTATGATATATAGGTGCCTCTTGATGACATACACACAATGTACAAACAACGTGATGACGTCTGTACAAGACCAATCAAGCCTCGGCCTGCAGTAATGTGAGCAGAGACGTGCTGGGGACTGGAAAGGTGTGAAGTGGGCCCCGGCTCGGCTCGAGCCAAAATGGCCCTAGTGTGAGTACGCCCTATGTCTCTCGGCTGGCCTTGGAACGCGTGGAGGGCCCCCCAGAGGAGCTGGAGGAGGTGGCTGGGGAGACAGTTTCTCTCCTCAGGCTGCTGCCCCTTGGACTCTGACCAGGATAAGTGGACGATAATGGATGGATGTCTTCAAATATATACAGACACTATTCTATTCCTGTCTGTAATTCCAGCTTTAAATACCCCTGGTGGGGAAAACCATGACTCCCATAGACGGTAATACAAATTGTGGCACTATTGAGGTTTGTTTTGCTCCATGATTTACGTCACCATCTACAGGAACAACTTTCTGTCCCAAAAAAAGAGGTGTGGCCTTTTATGTCAACCTAATCCATTCTATCCTATCCTATCTATTGTATTGTATTGTATTCTATTCTATGCTAATCTGTTCCTCCCTGCTGTCATATAAATCCTATATAAATGATACATGATGCTATATAAATATGACTGAACTGAATTAGTGATCCCTTACTAAACCAAAGATTTAGAATAAGAGTAGTATGTTCATTATTCAGTTTCATTTTACATTCTAGCAGAAATAATCAATATTTTGGATAGGATTAACCTTTTCAACATGACGTCAAACACTATGATAATGTGACGACTCTCTAACTTGCTAACATTCATACACGCAGAGAATCATCAGTGAGCTTATAAAAGCCTTGATTTTTCCAAACCAAAGCTTTGCAGATCATTATCTTAACTGTCAAAGCCGTAGGCCTCCTCTGTAAGTCGCTGTAATAACTCCAGTATATTATCATCCAGTGCCACCGTGGGCACCCACTAATAAGCACCCATAAACACTCTCATCATAATGCATGTGGAACCCCAGACCAATCCTTATTGAAAATGAACAAGGATCTGATGTGGGATTTGGAGGCCTAATTCATCCCTTTAGTGGCAACGGGGCGAGCTGCAGCCAGCTAGCAGGGGGAGCATCATTTATGCTAACAGGGCCTGTGGAGACGGAGCCAAAAAAAGGAGAAAATATCATTAACATAATGCTTAATTTACATACCTAGCATCCACAGTCGCACACACACTTATAAACACATAAGCATGAATACACACACTGCATTTAGCATTTAGTGCAAACATATGCACTCATACATGGATTTATGGGTACATGTGGCAGCTCATTACAAACACATGCATGCATTTTCTATTTGTGCAAAATACATGCATATATATGCTGTACAAACAAACGGGAAATAAGTAAGATAGAGTATGCTTGCCACACGTACACACATACGGAGTGAGTCATTTGTGCGTGTTGAGTAGACAGTGGTGGGGGTTGGATCGGGGTTCAGTCCCAGCTCTTTGTTTGATGCCTGTATGGCTGTGGCTCCTTTTAATGAGCTCTAATGGCAGTCCAGAAGGATTCTAATTAATCTGCACACACACAAAAGGCCTGCCTCGTCCTCTCTGTCTCCCTCTCTCTGTGTCTCCATTGACCTCTCTTCTCCCTCTCTCTCTCTCTCTCTCTCTCTCATCACCCCCTTCCCCTCTTACCAATGCACTTTCCATTTCCAGCTTTTTGACAATCCTCCTTTCCTCCCTTCCTTTGGATGTTAAAACCACGACATGTATGTGACAGGAGGTGAAGGCCATAAGGGGAAAAATGGATGATTTAATTGCATCAAAGATGGCTATTATTATGAGATTGCAAAAGTTATTTCCAGCAGCAGCAGTAGCAGCCAGCAGCCATGTAATGCCCCCACCATCCCCCAGTCTTAAGTGCCCAATGTTCAGCTAGCAAAGGTCATGCCACTGTTGTCACTAGTCCCCAAATGAAGACACTAATGAAAGGTTTGACGTTCACTCTGTGGCCTAGCAGCTCCATAAAGAGTCCCCCTTTTACCGGGAAATCACATTCCTTTCATCCTTATTAGCCTAGCTTTGAGCTAAGCTTTTAAAAAAGCAACACACTGCCATTAACAGAAGGATCTGTCCTCCACTACAGCTCCATCAATCTTTGGATTTATGAAGCAGATTACAGCAAAATAATCCTCTCAAATCATATGTACAATTCTATACAATCTCACTATATGAATATACACTAAAAGAAACATATATTGTAAATCAGTCCATTAACTTTTAAAATATATTCCCATAATGTGGATTATGCACATCAAACTGGAGGCTGAATTGTCTGCTAGTTTGTCCCTTGTTGTGAGGGTTGTGTCAGGAAGGGCATCCGACATAAAAAACCTGTGCCAGATCAAACATGCGAATCATTGGTATTTCGCTGTGGCGACGCCTGAGGGGAGCAGCCGAAAGGAGAAGAAGAAGAAACTGGAGGCTGAATTCAGATCATGGTGGACCACAAGAACTGGTGGACTTCAAGATGGAAAATTATTAAAATTATAACTACTACTTACTTGCACAAAAAGAAATACAAAGAATGAATTTAAATGCCACATCTGAAGGGATATTGTCCCAAAGTGAGATCAACAATGGCCATCAAATATGGTTGAGTTCAAATTGAATGAAATGTTTCTCTTAGATCAATAAAACATTGATCATGATGATAGAGCTGCATAAACCTCCAAGAAACTGACAACATTTTCCGAATCTTCCAGTGGTAATGTTACACATATTGTAGTGTTTCACCTACTGTACATCATGTTGATTATAATGTTTATTGTTATTGCTAAACAGTACAAATCTGCTGCTGCTTGAATGAGGAGTGATAGGTCTGACCTTGTTTTGATAACACACAATTCACATGGAGGTGGTTTGTGGTTTTATTTTTTCAATCAGTAAACATAGAACTGAGCCAACCATAAGTAAGTAATTGGCTGTTGGCGTTGATGTAGTATGAATATTGTGAATGAATATGAATATCTTTATTTGTCATATATACATACATATACATACATATATGAAATTTTTCCTTTGCATTTGACCCATCACCTTGGGGAGCGTCGAGCAGCCGCTGTGCAGCACCTGGGGAGCACATGAGGGTTAAAGGCCTTGTTCAAGGGCCCACAGTGGTGATGATGAGGAGGGTGGGACAGATGGTGGCCTTCACCTTCCCCACCCAGGTCTCCTGCTGTTACAGGGATTCGAACCAACAACAGGCCACAGGCCTGCTTCTCTAGCCTCTAGGACACCACTGCCCTTGACACAGGTATTGATTATGGAAACAAGATTATCCATACTTTATTTAGTAAACATTAGCTATTACTATGATGGTGGTTTTGGTAGATGTGAGAGCATCTGGGTGTGTGATTGCTCCCTGCAGTTCATGGTTGGATTAACATCATGCACTGTATAATCCTAACATTTATTCAAGTAAATAATATTTTAAAATATCTGATGGAGATGTTCAAATACTTATTTAGTTTTTTAAAATGTATGTTTAACGAGTGGATTGTTTGTTACCTCTGCCAAGGAGATTATGTTTTCACCCATGTCTCTTGGTTTGTCTGTGAGCAGGGTTACACAAAATCTACAGACCCAGTTTCCACAACATTTGGCGGGAGGGTAAAGCTTGGGCCATAGAAGGACTTGTTGACTTTTGGAGCTGATCCAGAAATTTTTCATTGCTTTATTTAACACTGTGAGGACATTTTTCATCATTTTCGGTAACTTCTTATTAAATCATGTATGGATCTTGATGGAAAAAAAATCTCCAGGATTTATCTCCAGGATTTGGCATGATGAACATCTGTTGTGCTGTAATAAATATCACCAGAGACTTGAATCTACCACCAAAACTGAGATAATGGGGATTAATTAACAGCTTTTTAATGTACAGTCAAATATGTTGGCTCTTTATGCAGATTCAGATCTGTTGGAAGAGTGCACAGAGGTATGTGCTCTACTGAGTGACATATAATCCTTACAGGGTAAAATTTGCAAAGTAATCTACAGAATAGCTTAAGAAATAAAAAAGATTAAGATAGGCTTAAAGGATAAGAACCATGTTTACAAGTCCACAGTGTGTGCCTACATTTACTTGAAATAAGAAAATAAATATACATACAATCGATAAAAACGAAGCTATAGGTGTGTTTACTTCAAAAAGCAGCAGTAGTTAAAGCCCAGGGGAATCGCACACAGAAAGCTACTGAAGTTTGATTCTGAAAGTGAATTGTCTTTGTGGAACAGCTGCCTCATCCTGTGGGATGTCTTCGTTCAGCATCTGACTGCTGCTAGTAGTAAACAGACGGGTTCACCCTGGGACAAATCACAACTTCAGCTTTAGTCTGATGTTATTTGGTAATGGATCTACACAGTTAAAGTAGCATAAGGTAGTATACAAGTACCTACAGGAACTTAGGCATCACATAAACCTAGCAAAATGATCCAAACAATATTCAAAATTAATAAAAATACAAAACACAAAGTGAGCAGATGTTCATCAAGGCACCTCATTTCCCCGTTTTGGAAGCATTCTGGATCTAGTTGTAGAAAATTGCCAGGATCCAGATCAAACTGTGGTGTTGTTGAACCTACAAGGATGTTGTCCTTAAATTATTTATTTATATATTTATTAGAGCTGTCAAAATGAACACGTTAATCCAGATTAATCCATTTGCATGATTAAGTAGATTAAAATTTTTGACGCGATTAATGCATTAACGCGATTAACACGCAATAACTCATTT
The DNA here is from genome assembly GCA_029823295.1 of Pseudamia nigra. Classification (NCBI taxonomy): domain Eukaryota; kingdom Metazoa; phylum Chordata; class Actinopteri; order Kurtiformes; family Apogonidae; genus Pseudamia; species Pseudamia nigra. Next base: position 15,957 of record JAQQAE010007212.1, read on the forward strand.
ACATTATCAAGGAAAAAGTGATGAAATCTTATGCTACATTTGACCCACCTCACTGCCAACTTCTTTAGTATTTACTGCTTC
>JAQQAE010007213.1:0-16036 GCA_029823295.1 Pseudamia nigra
GCACTGTATTCTAGGACAGTAAAAAAAAATCAAAATAAAAAAATAAAAAAGCATGTTCCCCGAGGTCAAACGCGCCCTCCTTGACGGAGCCTCGCGCCCCCCCCCACTATTTGAGAAGCACTGCATTAAAGCATTGTGAGCAAATTTTATATCAGGCATCTTTGGAAATATTCAGCCTTCCACTGTTCATTTTTTGTGTTTTGGTGAACTGCACATGCATCACTGTGCCTTTTTTGCATATGTTTCTGAAGGCAACAAACTAATGAGCAAAACTAGAAAGCACTCAGAGCACAGACCTCCACCAAAGCAGCTCAGTTTCTCTTCATACAGAAATCCAGCTATTATCATTTGAACCTACTGTATGCTCATTATATTCATACATTAATTTCACTCTCATTATTGGATTCTTTGACCATGTAAGCCTACCATTAGCATATGGAATCACATACATATTATTAGTTCCATAGTTATTCACAAAAAATAATATTTCGATAATGGTGGTTAACTTCTGGATCTAGCACCGTAAATGTTAAAGATACATCAAATCTGTGAGCACATCAGCAGACTTTCCACTACAATTTGGTGTCAGTTCCGTGTCTGTCGCTTTATTTACTATGTTACAGTAGCTACTTTTCCTCAACCCCTGTAAGTATAAGCATTCTGGATCACTATATCCAGAATATTGCCCATATCTGGATCAAACTTCATAGTTTGATAGAATCCATTATGATGTTATCCAATATTTTTTGGCTAAAGTTTCTCGGTGTTATTTTTGGCGTTATAAGGACAATTGTTGAATTTGGCCTTATCTCACAAAGGTGAAAAGTCTTTTGAAAATCTTCTGGATCCAGACAATGATCCAGAAAACTGCCAGAATCTCAGTGACTCGTTCTTGTGCCATTTCTGACCTATTCTGAAAATATCCTTGGAATCCATTCATTACCTTTTGAGTTATGTTGTGAATTATAGACATAATAGGAGTATTTCTAAGATATCTTGGATGACCTTGACCTTGACCTTGACCGAGCCACCCCCAGAAGTGAATCACTCGAGTTATCCTGCGGACATGCACATACAGACACAAACAGAGTGGCAAAAACAATACCCTGCTTGCTGCTTCACTGACGTGCAGGGTAATAAGCAAAAACAAGACAAAAAATTAATTATAAATGAAGGTAATTTTTCATTTTTTAACCATAAATTAATCCAAAAACACAATTTTTATGTATTTTACTCCTTAAATGTAAAACAATAGAAAGATGCATATGAATGTAGACTGAAATTATTGGTTTCAGTTTGAGTTAATATCATGACAGATGGCACATGCATGCACAATATTAAAATCAAATTAGCACAAAATCAACAAAATGAAAAAACATGAGCAATGTATATGATAAAATGAACGAAAAATTAACAAAACTGTCATTACTTATGTAAAGTTGGGTTTTTAGACACTCTGCAGTTACATATCATCAAAATTTCTAAACAAAAAAAAATCCAGAAAATTATACGAATGCTTTTTATTCCTCATTGGGACACGGCTGCAGAAAGCAACCACCCAAAGCTGGTTTGATTGTGTTGGGTGACCTGAAATTAGATCATATGCTCTGAGTCTAATGGGGTCCATCACCTTGTAAGTGGATTCATATTTCACTGGTTGTACATCGGCTCACGGGCAAATACAAAGTACCGTCTACTGTGAGATTGATGGATGACTGTTCATCCTCTGACAACAAAAAAAATCACTCTGATCCTGGAATCAAGAAAAGCAGTATTAACGATATGTACTCATAACAGTGACAGTGATGTCACTGTTATGAGTCATAATAAAATGTCATAATAAAATGTTCATGTTAGTCGATATTGATAATTATCACCATAAATCTCAAATAGCTAATTCTTTGCAATTTAAAGACTGATATTTGGTTTTAAATAAAATTTGATGAAAGCATATTATGATGTGTGGTTTTAAATGATCAAAAATTAGAATGAGGCAGTAATTACACATTGTTCATCACGTATGACTTAAAATGCCTTAGAGGTTTGTTTATTTCAAAAGGCACATGTAGTGAAAATAAGGTTTTGTTTCATTTTTTTCTGGTTTGGGAGCTCTAAAAAACAATAAATTATCAACATTCTCTCTCAAGAGGGAATAAAATGCTCCTGGATCTGGCACAAGCCACCTGGATTACTGGATGTTTGTGATGTCACAAATATAAAATCACTGCTCTCAGTCAGCATTGTGCCAGGGAGTCCACATAATAGTATCTATGGCACAGACTTGAAATAGGTGTGGTTAACAGCTCATTTGCATACACTAACAGTCTGATACACAGACAAAACAAGACACTGACACAGTAGAACTATAAGCACTCATGGTATTTTGAGCTGAAATTACCTGAGTCATTATAGGGACATGTAAGAATTAAGCCGACTTAAAAAGGGGCATAGTAATAGCTGTGAAAGCCAGCATACATCAAAATCAAATTAAAATTACCGTAGCAAAAGTACAAATGAACAAATAAGCAAAAAGGATCAAAACAATCAAGTAAATTAACAAAAATGAACAATATAATCAAGAGGCTGAACAAAATAAGCAACAAAATGAGTAAAAATGAGCAAAATAATCAAAAATGTTAACAAAAACAAAACAAGCAACAAAATAACAAACCAAGGAATGATAGTGATAAAAACAAAGTTTAAAAAAATCATCAAATAATGTAAACGGCCACAGCAGTAAGTTATGACGGTACTCACTACCTGAGCAGTTTTTTATGTTTTACTCTTACTCAAGTACCTGTTTATTGGAGTACTTCTATTTCTACTTGAGTCATGAGAAGAATAAAGTAACAGTAACTTTTACCTGAGTACTGTCTCTGTGTACTCTACCTACCACTGATTATTACATATGATTTTATGTTAATAGCACGACTCAAATACTGTTTCTCACATAAAAATATGAGCAGAACAAACACATTAAAAACAGAAGTTTATGAACTACATTTGATAAAAATGCATAAATAATGTAAAAATTGTTTAAATCACACATAGCTGAACTCACATTCTGTTAGAAATATAATTAGTATATGCAATAATTCATAAATATTTGAGGTGAAGCTGACAACTCCTGTTATTTCAGTGAGTAATATAAAAGGCGCTTCTTATTTTTTGTTTTTTTATAGACTCAGGTAAATAATATAAGTTTCTTGTTTTGAAAATAAGCTCAGCCTGTTAAAGTTTCCTGGGAGCGGTGACAGTCAGTAGCTATGTACAGAAGTGACAGCTTCCCACATGAAAAAGAGGAACACCACCTGCACTATAGCAAAGTGGTTAATTATCCCTGAATTTGTAATACTGTAGTGATTTCCTTCCCCAAAAAACTTTCATTTATTTTTTCATATCTATTTGCAGACTAGTCAGCGAGGCCCTGCTTTTGTGTCTCGTCCAATTCACAGCAAAGGTTGTGTTGTTTTAGTCAGTGTGAGTACAACCATCTGCAAAGGTTTCAAGGTAAGGTCAGTTCATTATTGGAGAAAGAAAATACTCAGTATGGCCTGTGTTGCATACTCTCATATGAAAATCTGAACAAATAAAAAGACATACTGTATTTAGGCTTATAAAGTGAAAATGCAGGTTGAAGATGCAGTGAAAAGTGAGAAACTGTAAATAACAGCATTATTGTCACTTCACACCAGCCTACGTTGCTCTTGTTTGCCACTGAGACAAACTGTCACCATTCTCCTCTTTAGTGCACACAACCTGCTGTCTTAATGTCAAACAAGTGGTATAATACAAAGAACTGAATTCTTGTTGTAAATAGGAGAATCAGTTCTTCACAATGCTGCCAAACAAATACACATTCTTATACACTTAACATGCATGTGTGAAAAGTCACAAATCCTGCTTAGAGGATAAAAGATGTACATTTTGTAGTCAGGCAAATACAAACTATTCTCTCTGTAGCCATGAGTCATGACTTGCTCAACCTTTTAATCACTCAGACAGGGCCTAAATGCATTTCTTTTACCATGGATTTAAAATGTGCATGTATTGTCAATAGTACTTGCATAAAACAAAGGTATGACACACATTTATCATGTATCTCTTCAAAATGACTACCCGTATTTAAGATTATATTACATGGAAATGGAAGTGCAATGTACATGGAAGGATGTCATGTTCACTCTCAGTGTCAAGGCTTCACTCCACTGGACATAACAGTTGCATTACCTTATGAGTCATTAGTAATACCACGGCTAGCCAAAGACTTAATGTACATCTGTTTTCAGTGGTCCCTTATAACCTGGAGTCCTAAAGGTGTTGCCATGTAGGACTTAAAACATGTTTGAATTGCATTCAGTTACAAATGACATCCATGGCCAACTGACTGTGCATCGACCCCACAGGTGGGGATCATAGACATGCTGTACATGTTGAAGATGCACTGGCTGCATCCGAACGGTAATATGTCAGTAAGATGGATGCACAGGTCCAGACAATCTTTTTCTGAACAGATACAAGACGCGAGGTAAACAGCAAGTCTTCTAATTTATACAACCATAATGGTGTTTGTAACTTCTCCCAAACACAATCTGTTTATAAAATTGCACCCATACTGACATGTTTCCAGGGCAACCATAGTAGTACTGGCAATGTTCCACCATGAATCAGACTGACTCAACACAACTGCCACTGTTTCATGTTCATTTAATGAGAGGAGGCTTAACAATTGACACATATGTCTTAAGATTATGGTAAAGAGGTCTGGGAAAGAGGCAGAACATACAAAGAAAGTCAGGCACACACATATGCTAGAGGTGAGACTCAAATCCGACCTCCTGGGTGGCAGCTCGGTTCTCTGCTGCCTTCACTTAAAAAGGCTTTAGACTGCTACTAAAAGAGGTGCTTAGTGGCTTTTACCACTGGAGGGCGCTCTCAAACATAACCTCAGGTTGTAATTCATGTATGCACAAACAACATGTTGTCATTTTTTTGGAGGATAGGCTCATAGTTTTCCAATAAAAATACTATTCTGTGTACATTTCTCATTGAAATTCAGTGAGTTAATTTTATTCAGCTTTATGCAAGCTTTTCAAAGGTTTGCTGATCTCTGCTTTTTGAAATACATTTTCAAATGCATCGATAAATTACCACCAGGTGGTTTCATCCAAAGACAGAATGGCAGCAAAGTCACCAGGAGGTCTGTCAATAATAACTGTAAAAGAACTACATATGGACAGTCAGACCTGTCTGTAAAGGGTAGTCACAGCAGGAACACAATACCAAATGAAATGAAACTAATAACAGATACAGTATCAAAATACTCATAACAAAGGTTAAGAACTGGCTGAAAACAAAACAAGAATGTACAAACATTATCAACATCAAACAGATTTTGCTTTTAAAATGACTGAATTTGCACCTGTATGCATTTAACCAGACAAAATCATAGATGTGCTATAATGCATACTGTCAACGCACATACTGTATCCTGCACAACACTCAGCATTTCCCTGGAGGTTTTTAAAAGTTAACGGCCCAACCGTCTATGCTTATACTGTGAAATATATACTGTCTTCATTTAAAATTAATGTTTGGTAAAAATGAAGCCTACCTACTTAAACAAACTCTCATTTTGCATTGAGATTGGAACTTAATGTTGCTTTGGTTTAGGGTTAATCATCTGGTAGGGAAATACCTTCAGCAACACACAGTGACAGCACATTGACAGTATGCATTATGGAGCAGCTGTGTCTTTGTCCTGATGAGTAAGGAGCTAGTCAGCCCACAGGTGGCAAATTACAGCATTCATTCAAAAATAAATGTGTGGAAAGTCAACATCACCAACAAGTTGTCTGGGTTTCCAAAATATCCTTATTCTGTCCTCCCCCACAGGGACAGCTTCTTAAAAAGATATTCATTAAATCTGCCGCACTGACAGTTACACGGAGCGCTATGGTAATTTTGGTAACTGTATATTAACCGGTAATAAATTCAATACAACAGTGACATTTGAAAATATTTATTTCAGTGAAAAGAAAAACGAATTAAGTTGAGATAAATAAACTCTCAATGTTGTGAATGTGCTGATACCCATTTGCATTTTTTTTAACTTAAGCATGTAATTTAATATTAGTTCTTCTGATGCAGCACTGACTCTAATTTCTGGTGCAGTCAGTGATATGATTCCCCATAACACAGTAATATCCTGTGCCAACAGAGGATATTGTGGAATTCAATAAAAAACCTTTCAAGTTTTAAAGCTGCTATCCCTTTTTCATTTGAGCATTTATATCGAAACATATTACTTCTAAGTTCAAAGATTTACCTTGGGACTCTGCCTCGGCGAGTGTTACAGTACTAACTGTAAGATCTTAAAATCAATTTGAGAATGTAGGTGACGTTGAAGTGAGTTTGTGGTGTGGTGGTCCTGCCTCAGGGGCTGACGGGGCTGCTGCCCAGACAGGAGAATGTAGGGCTGCAGTAATCCAAGCGTGATGAAATAAAGGCTTGAATTACTTTTTCCAGATCAGAAGAGGAGAGTCGGAAGTGTTTTCAGCAGAGAAAAAAAAAACTATTTGCTATGCAACTCCATGTGACTGGAACAATCCCCTTTGTATTGTAAGTGTGCCTTTAGCAGTGCTTACAGAGATTGCTTTTGATACATACAGCACAAAAGGCAGAGTAACACTGTATGACATTGACAAACAAGCCAGAGAATAAATAAGCATATATCATTATGACACATCCCGGATGCAGAACTGGCCTGAGATTTTTAGTGTGTCCTGAAGAAACCTCCAAGCCAGTGACGAATCCAGTGTTTGCCAACACCTACATCTGTTATCGATCACAGCTACAGTAGTTTAGTCATGATTAAATAGTCCCATGACTATTGTGATATGAGTAAAAAGTTTCTACAGTAACTTTAGAAGTGTTAACACGCTCTACAATGTATATGTTTTCTCTAACTTATCTAAAATTCTTAACAAATTCTCCATGATGACATCTTGCTCCCACAATGATAAGTGTGAAGCAGAAAACATGTAAAGTGTTTGAGGCATCAGGGCATATTTGGGATTTTTTTGTTTGCACTTGGGAGTATTATCTGAGTCAGAGGGTGATTCTAGGATTATAATTTAAGGGGGGGCTGATCCATTATATTTTTGCAACAATAGTTTTAATAATTTACTATTGATATTTGATATTTTTGATTTATTAAGGTTAAATAATACAGACCCTCTTAAGTCATAGCCTCAAAAGGTAAGATATGTAATACAAATAACATAATTATGTGCCACTATATTTAAATGTTGCTTTTTGAGAGTGGTGAAAAAAAATAACATGCTGTTTACAAAAGTGTTCAACCATTTTCATTCTTTGATTTTTTTTGCCCTCAGCCTACAAAGTTGATGGGGTATTGTTGTCACATAAGTGGGCAGCTGGGTGGGTGGCTTCAGAATCTACCCTGTGAATCCAATAACTCAAGAAGGAAGCCGTACAGGCTTCTCAAATTGATACCATACTTGCAACAATTAAAAATCTTGGAAGATATCAAATTCACAAGACCCTGACGTCAAGGTCAGAGAACAAATTTTCTGAAAACCTTGTGAATATTATAAATTGAGAACGAAATCATATTGGCTGTTCAAACGTACCAAAAATCTCATGCAAGTTGGAATTCATGTGACCTTAAAGAGGCTGAGGGGTACCTCTGGCAGCCAACCAGTATTTTCTTGATTGTTTTGTTCAGTTATATTGTCTCTTCTGTTCAATTTTGATCATTTTGTTTTTCATTTTACTCATTTTAGTTGATTTTCTCTAAAAAGAAAAACAAACTGCATTTTTCTTCTTTTTGTTCCTCTTGGTGACAGGCAGTCCTTCTTGTTTGTTTTTATTTGTCAATTTTGTGCCTTATCTTATTAATTATTGATCTTTTTTGTTCCTCTCCTTGATTATTTTGTTAATTTCTTGACTATTTTGTTAAATTCATGTTCATTTAGTGCAGTGTTTTGATTTGTCATCTTCAATTTATATGCAAATCCAGGGTTTTCCTCAGGTTCCTCGGGTTACTTTTTCCACCACTGCATTTAGATCAAAACATGTCACCAAAGACTAATTCACACAGATGTACACTGTGAAGGGAGTGTAGAAGATAAACATGTTTTTACCCTTTACACTGGGCTACAGCACTGTGTAAAAGGGCCTAAAAGCGGAAATCTATGGGACACTAAACTTTTAGACAGCTGAGATAAAATACAGGGGGGCCAGAGCCCACCTAAAATAGGTCTAAAACGCTCCTGCTCTGGGGACAGATGCTGAACTTTACAAGGATGTTACATGCCTTTGCATTGTTAAGTTGGTGAGTCTTGCCATTTTGGGACTTGGAATGAGAAGAAGAGATGATTAATGAAGCACTGCATGCATGCACATAAAGTCATGTGCACATAGCAGGTGATCGTCAGCTGAGCTACCAAATGTTGGTCATGGTCAGCACTTCAAAAAAGGCTTTGTCCATTCAGGTTGTCAGCACTTCTCACTTATTCCTTCAGATCTTCCCATGCTTATGTGCTGTTGTTCAGAGATTCCGCTGTATGTTCCTTTTAGTTCCCAGAAAAGCACATCTTTCTACTTTATGCATAATAAAAGACACATTCCAGGAGAGTCTTGCATCATTTTTTCCCAACTCAGAATAGACCTTCACCTTTGCAGAGGCACAGTATTAGAAACACTGTGGTCTATTCATTTGTGGTCACCACAGCAGTGAAAACATGAGCAAAATTATATAAATCAGGCTGACCTTTTGATTTTGACGTTCGATTAATGGCAGCTCTATATTCTGTGGGCACATTTTGTCCTGTGTATTATCAAATGAATGCTTTTTGGAGATGTTGTTCTACATTTGCGAACAGAACTGACAACCCTCCATTTTCAAAAAAAGATAACCCTTTGCCAACAGAGTGGGCTCTTCTCATATGAAATGTACTGCTGAAGTGAAAAAAAAAATCACCATTTTCTGCTCTTACATGGATGAATTTGGAACATAAAAGGTGTCAATGCTCAGAACAATAGTTGTCATATACAGTGATGTAGAAACCAAGGTTCTTGATTGACAACCCTGTGAAACTTTAATTCCCACTTAAGGTCACCCTGGGAAAGAAAAGGAGTAGGGATAATGGTGTAATATCAGTCGAATCCAGGCCACTTGGGATTTTCTGTGTATGTGCTTAGTTCCTGCTTCTCTCTCCATGTCCCCCTGTCTTTCTTTTTTACTCCCAATACTGCTTATCAGTTCATTGAAATGCAGGAGATAAAACTATTAGCCCACAGGAAGAAAAAAACTGCGGTCACAGGATACTGACAACGAGATATAGTGAGGAAATTTATTCCAATATGGCTAGTTTTGATTGGTGTGATTATCCAAGGCTACAAAATGACTGCGACCTCTGGATCCTAGTCCACAGGAAGGACTGAGACACTTAAAAAGTTATGGTGTTTATCCACTAACCTCAGCAATGACTAATATACCCACTCTCAGCACTGTTTAAATAAGTTTAAGGGCCTCAGAGTCCACACATTTGATGTTGACATCTGAAAAGAGCAACGCACAATAGCCTCTGGTGAAAAAAAAAAGGTTTAGTTGATTAAAGGAGTGGTGGCTCAAAGCAGAGACCAAGAAAACTTCATTTTTCTTACTGCAGAAGGCAGGAAAGGACATATTATTTTCTGGCAGTGATACACATGTATGTACTGTGGAAAATAGAAGAATTATTTAATTGGGATACTACACCACACTCCTTCCCTGCTTGCTTTCTGTGTTTTCTGCAGAGTGGTTTCACACATACTATGATGAGAGTCCAGCTGTGAAGTGTCAATAACAGTGAGATTTATGCAGCGACTACCTGGGCATGGAGGGACTGGAATTACACAGCACTGCAGGTGTAATGTGATTATGAAAAATGAGAGTATTCTAGTTGCAGGAACTTTTTAGACACACAGCAAGAGGTTACTGATAGGAGGTTAAAAGTGATTAGTTGTTGTTTTGCATGCTGTGACTGTTAACCTGTATACTTTAGGTGTTAACCTGTATACTTTAGGTGTTAGATGGGTAGTACTCAAGTACATTTACTCCTTTACATGTTAAGGAGTACAAGCTTACTCACTACTTTAGTGATTTTTTTCCAGATGCTTTTTAAAAACTATTATAAAGTAACAAATCTTTTACTTCAGTACTGTTTTTGTTTACTTACCGCTGATGATATGTGATGGCTTCTCTACAAAATATTTGAAATTGATGAAAATGACAAGCAGGTGAATATTCATGGACCCATTAGACAAAGTGTAGTTTGGTTATATAATTTCTTTATAGCTTGGGAATGATTTTTACGACTGAACCACCCACATGATTCCGGGGAGTCTGTTCTGTCTCATGCACTGAGTGGCCTTACTCATTATTAGCCATATTGTTAAGTGCAAGAGGAGTCAAAGAGAGTCTTTTTCCACCCAGTGTGGCTCCATACAGTATCACAGGCTTATGAGGATCTCATCACTCTCCATCCTCATAATGTCGCTGTCAGTGTGCCGGATGGGAACTATTACAGGCCACAGCTCATCATTCACAAGAGGCAGAAGCCTCCATAAATGCCGGCAGCTTTATTATGCAAGATATTAGCCCATTTGTGTATTAGCTCAGTGGTTTGCCTCGTTATGCTAATGTCAGAATGTATCGTGTGTGCTGTAGTTAATTCTGTGCATAGGAGAAAACAAGAGGCTCTCAGCATATGGATTAAACTCAAATTTTATGTTCATTCTGTTTTGCATGTCTTTTTTGATCTCTGACTTTGTTTTAGCTCTGCTGAGTTGTGAAGGTCTCATTGTGTCTCTCCCTCCTGTACTGGTTGTTTACTGACACTCCAATAAAAACAAAGCTCAGCAGCAAAAGCCATCGTCAGCGTGGATGATCCATCACCTGCATGTCTCCATTAGCATTCGAGGTTCATTAGCCAGCAAAGACCCACTAAAAACATAATTGTGGGCTATGAATGTTGTTGTGGTGTCTCATCTCAAGGTGCCGCTTTCTAATGTGGACGCAGGTTTATCTTCTTTGGTTTATTGTACTTTACACCTAGCTACGTAGGTCTCTCCTAAAACCATGCATTCCATATACATCTTACATGTATCTTCTGCCTGTCTTGAGTCGGTAACCCATGGCTTCTGTACTATATATGGCTTTGTAATGGAAACAAACAAACAAATAAATGCCTTTTGGAAAAGACTCATTTTTTACTATTTGCATTTGGTCTGTTTTAGGCCTGAACTCAGCACTTAACAAATTTATTAGACCACCTGTTCTATTTGTCTCAAATACCATCCAGCATCATGAAGTGCTCTAATACAGGCATTTCCTTTTTCAGTGAGTTTTACCATTTTTAACAGCAGTGAGGAATTTAAAACTTTAACACATCACATACCATAGCAACATTGTTTATACCAGCTTCTAAGCTTATTTTTTTTCTGCTCTAAATTTGTCATTTTAACAGGATACTATGAGGATTGACTCACTTTTTGAGCCAGTCCCAGTGGACACTGACAGTACTGACATTTTAGTCACAGCTCAGCCACAGTTGGAAATCACCTAAATAACTGAGTAAATGTTGGCAATGATTGAATGATCACATTTAACACATTGAAACACACTTTTATTTTATTATTTTTTTCTTATTTCTATTAATATTTATTTTTAAATGTGCAGAAATACACACAAATCATGTGGAATAAAGCACATTGTATCAATTGTATGAAATGTAATTGTTGCAGTATGTACACTTCTACATGGTTATGTGTCTTCAACACCTTCTGCATTCTGAGATACCAGACAATGGGTAATTTTTTACACCAAAGACCAGGTTTTTGTCGGGCACTGCCATAGCTGTGTTTTTGTGCAGAAAATAGCAATGCATCACCCGCCTGTCTAATTTTAATACCAACATGCCCCCAGCAGCGCACAGCACATTGCAATCTCAGAGGTGTGTGCACATGTGTTTTCACTGAGGCAAGATTGGAATACGTCATCCTCCTTTCAGTTTCCAACAATGCGCTGGAGATAGGGCCCAGTGTCTTATTGTCCTGAGCAGTACGTATGTGTACTGTGTAGGACACTTAATGACATGGTGAACATCAACAGAAAAAATTAGGCCAGTCCATTTAGACTAGGTTTGTTCCTACTTTTTTCTCATCATCTCCAAATATAGTTAATTTCTCTTGTTACACTTCTGACAATTGCTTTTCTTCTTAACTCCCTATTTTACAACATCAAAATGAACAAATTGTTTTAACTAAGCTGAAACATTTCCCCTGCAGATACTGTATGTGCCTTTCAATGCCATTTTTATTCTGTACATTTCATGTAAATGAATTAAACATAACACCATACACAGGTGGGTAGAGTGATTTATAACTCCTGGAGGTAAACACAAAAAATAATAACCTAGAGGCCCAAATTGTTCATATAAAATTCAGTGTTTGCAATGACATTAAATATTAATCATTCAAACTCAGTCATTGCTGAAGCACCCCTTCTCCTCTGCATGTACAGAACAATCCTCTCCAGTGAAATCTATGAAATAATACCACACACAGCGAGGACAGCTATGATTGTTTGGAGGCAAATGATTTATTTGTACTGACTATGTTGAGATATTGCAATTAAATGTGAAGTTTTCCTCAGTCTCTGCTCCCCACTTTCTTTGCATGAATGTGTAAAACCACCATACAGTATGTGTAAGGCCATTCCCTGATGTGGTTTGTGTGTGAACATAATTTCTATTCTTGTCAGTTCTATTTCCTCAGATCTATGCATCGGGGTCAGGTTCATCTGAGCTCGTAATCAGAAAAATGCTTTTGATATCAAGAAAGACAGATGAGACCCCTATGGTCTCCCTGAAGAATTTAGGGAATCAAATTTAAAACCTATTTCAGGCACAAGTGCCAGGTACAGTCACGTCACCTGGGTTGATTTTATTGGATGAAATAGGATACACCCTCTGCCAAGTTCTTGTGTGTGCAGAGAATGAGGCGGCAGACAGACAGCAGGAAAGGGTGGGGTGATTACATTGACTGTGTTTGAGTAAATAAGACAGAGAGGCAGCAGAGACGTTAGATTATGTGTGTTTGTGTCCATGCCCCTGCGTGTCTGCAGGTTTGTAATAGTGTTAGCGCTTTGTTAACTGTCTATGTAAGCCTGTCCACATCCGTAAGCAGAAGTGTTTGGACTACATTATACCCAGCCTTGTCAGCATAACCCTCTTTGTGGCGATATGGTACTTGGATCATTTTCAAGACTTCTTTGTAATCACCTTGTTGACTCAGTGCTCTTTCAAGTGTTTGAGCTTTGGCAACTCCTGATGGGTGTGTTTACATGTGTCCAAGTGTATGGTTAAAAAATGTGAGGGATGCGTACATGGATTTGTGGTTTCTGTGGGTCTGACTTAAGTATGTGCTTACATGAAAGCAGAGAAAGTTGTTTTAAACCAAATGGAAGGTGATTGTGAAGTATAATACTGCTTAATTAATAGCATTAGATTTTTTTAGCTATTACAGTGGTACCTCGCAGAACGAGTTTAATCCGTTCCGGCGTCACGCTCACGATGCAAATTTCTGTGTATCCGAAGAGACTTTTACATGTAAATCCATTAAACCGTTCTGGACCCACGACAAATTCCCACATAAAGTATGTATTCCACACCCATACCTGCACATTTATTCATTATTATTATTTGAAAAGGAAGTTATGTTAATTGTCTGAAACGGAATGAATTAAATTAGTTCTAAAAAAGGATTTTAAATGACACTTACCCAAGGAGGGCGCGTTATCCAGGACGAGCAACCTGTTCTCCACCAAGTATTTTTTGACACTAGGTCCAAATTCCAGGTTCACATACTGTACTAGGTGAAAAACTGCCGGGTCACCCATGATCTCGTATTGGCTTGCCACGTCACCTGTAATCTCTCCTTTATGATTTTGTGAGCCTTAACCCTTTTCCACCGAGAGTGTCGGCGCCGACACCTCTGCGCGTCGAATGTTCGGCAGGGCGGGGGTGGTGCCACTGGCGGGCTCACGCGTCTGGCATCAGGCGCCTGGCCGCCCGGCTGCCAGCGACCCGCTCTGGGGACTGTGTGGAGTGTGGAGTTTGACTGCAGCGGAACACACGTCGGGCAGTGGCGCGGGTGTCCTGGGACAAGCTCAGGGAGGACAGAAACCTCCCGCGGAGGCCCCGCTGTCATGGTCTGCATTCATACTGAAAATCAAGATCAAGAAAGCTTTTGCCACTCTGCTCCACGCGAGGTTTCTGTCCTCCCTGGGCTCGCCTTGGGACGCCTGCGTTGCCGTTTGGCATGTGTCCCACCCCAGTCGGAACCCCCCTATCCCCCCGGGGCACTGTCCCTGGAGCGGGTCGCTGGCGGCCGGGTGGCCAGGTGTTTGACGCTGGAGGCGGTAGCCCGCCAGCAGCGCCCTCCCTGCCTCACTGTGTAGGTGGTGCACGGTTGTGTCGCCGGTGACACATTCGGTGACAAGGGGTTTTTAAACACACAGGGGTTTTTTGAGTGGTAAACAAAGAGGGGTTTAATTTTGCAGCAAAACGCTAGCGTTAATCTGTCTTTCATCAGCTTATGACCGGGCAGTTTCTTCTCCGCGGTGCTTGGTGAAATTATAGCACATCCGAAGGCTAGCAGTTAGTTTGCTTTCCCTATGCTCCGCTGGCACGTTTGTACAAATATGGTTGCATCTTGTTTTTGGCTCCAACATGTCGTCCAAGATGACACTAATATATACAATCTATGGCACAGCCTCTCCTCAAAAAGTTGAGCCATTTCTCTTAATCTTTCAGTGTTTTATGCTTTCTGTTCTTCTATTGTTTCGACACATGAGCTACACTGCACTAGAGTGTCCCCACAGTTTCCAGTGGCACTGTACCATTTTCTACATTAAGGACGGATGCATAAGCCCCTCGAAAATGTACCAAATTTGTAAACGTAATGTATGCTCAGACTGGAGGGAATGCCCCCCTCTGCATGAGTATGCAGACTTAGCGTAGAGTATAAATGGGCCTTCAGATGCAAAAACTGAGAAACAGTGCTTGGGTAGTCAAAAATCACAATGAATAATCTAATCTGCATTTAGTTGATTTCTGAAGGTTAGTGTTTTTGTCACTATTTTTAGTTTTTGTATTTTGTTTTGTATGAGAAATGTGGAAAGTGTAGTTGCTTTTTTATTTCCAATATGTGTATAGATATATCGGTTTAGCACCCATTAAGTGTAGAAAATCCAAACTGAATGTCAAACACCTGTATCTTCATATCGATCCGTCCTGTGCTGACATCTGTCACTGGTCCATACAAAATCCCTTTTACCCGTGTTGGTTGAAATGTAGGTTACATGTATGTGCCAAGGTTTATGCACATGTTGATGGACAGTCATGTGAGAGGATAGCAGAAGAGTGGATTGAGCTCTGGAGGCAGGAGTGGTGGTGTCGAGTGAGGGAAGGTGTTGAAAAGGATGAAATTTCAGATTCCTTTGTGAGTATTGGATAGCTGGCCAGGAATGCACACCTCGTCCGGGTTGGGAAGAGCTTTGGGGATTTGGAATAGTTATCTGAGGTATGTGCACTGGCCTGAAAACAAGTGCGCGTGTTTACACTTCTGTAAATCATTAAAAGATTGTGGCACAGAGTAAACCAATCTGACTGATGCTGAATTTACCAATGAAACGAAATTGACTTTTAGTTGTAGTTGCTTGACATTTATAGGAACGTGGTTGATTTTGAAACATTAATTTTAATCTTGGTTAGGGAGATTGTATGATGATACAGCCATATGGATGATATATAGAGTTGCCCCTTTGTTTTGATGTATCAAGGGTGTCAAACTTGTGCCATGAAGGGCCAAGACCCTGCAGCTTTTCTCTCCAACTAGTCACTAAAGCAGGTGATTTCACTGATCAGCACTCCTTCAAATTGAGGGGAGGAGCTAATCAGTGAAA
>JAQQAE010007214.1:0-16035 GCA_029823295.1 Pseudamia nigra
CCCCCCCCCCCCCCCCCCCCCCCCCCCCCCCCCCCCCCCCCCCCCCCCGGAGCCTCTGCTCCTTCACCTGCAGCCGTGGATGTGTGATGGAGACTCGGTTCTGAAAAAGACGCAATGACAAAAAAGGCCGTTGAATTTATAGACGTTTCCAGGCGCCTCTTTGTCACCACCAACATTTCTAAAGCTGGTGTCCTATTCCTATGGCGTAAAGAGACAGGAAAGGCCATTTCTCCGTAGGCTCACGCATCTTTTTGTTGCCCAAGCTGCCATGTTTTCATGAACGTTAACCCTGTTTTTTTGCTTTTCAGTTCGTCGGGAGCCAGCGTTGTGGCCATAGACAACAAGATTGAACAGGCAATGGTGAGTTTTTCGACACGCTTCAACTTTTAACACAATGAAAACTGCACTAATGATGGTTTAATAGTCGTTGTGACCCAGAATGGATGGCTACATGAACAAAAAAAATCTGCGAGATGTGCCAGTGAATTCCGTTACATGCACTTTGTTTTTTCCCCTTAATAAATTTACAGAATCGTCAAATGTCGTGCTAATACTAAAACAACAATCAAGCAATTGGCTTAACTTTAAACAACACTGTCAAGGGTTTATATTCGTACATTCTATATACATGTTTTAACCAGTGCAATCAAACGTGTTAGTTGCTGTATATCAAAAATTAGCCGTAGGATTTGAGGTTATGTTTTATTTTCCCATAAGGCTAAAGGGAATTTCCTTGTCGGTTACTTTAGGTTGTTATGGGTTCTCAGTTCTGTTGCTAGGCAAACTGTAACGCTCTCACACTGGTTATAAATATCTCTGCTTCTGATTGGCTGATACGCCACTGTGGGCGGGCTTAATGACGTAGCCTGGGAATTACTCAAGTTTCCTAAATTTAATTGGGATTTCACCTGGTTTTAGTAGAGAAGGCCTTTTACAAAATCGTGACATTTAGTTAACTGTAGTTTTCATTTTATACACACATGCCTCAAGTTATTGGCCCGAAGGGGCTAATTTCTGTGTATTAAGTGAAACTTTATGTACACAGAGTAGTCCCCTGTTTTGTGCTCTCATCCATGTCTGCATATGGATTTTTACACATAAGCTCACAATTAAACAAATGCCTTGTGACAATTTCAATGGCAGGTTTTCAGTAGACTTTTAAAATAAATGCAGGCATTGAAAATCTAAAGCAAATTAATAACAAAAAGAAGTGTTAGATATTTCTGCAAATAATTCCAACTTGCTTAATATTGTATTTCTGAAGTAGTTTGTGGCACTGTGTCTGATGCATGATATTGCATCTGTTCTTTTGATATACCCAAATAATACTTTGTTTGTGTTATGTTTTTATCCAGACTCTTAAACTGCACTTGGACATAAAAGTAGAAGTATCCCACTTCATGCTTTTAAATCTCTTAAAAAAGTGCTGAAGAATATCAAAAAATAAATGCAACGGAACCACAGGAGAGCCACCATTAGAGATTTGCTTATCTTTAAGAATATGGAATTACACTGCACATTTATGCTCTGTATTTATTTTCATGCAATAATATAGTGGAAGGCCATAAAATTGAACTCGGCATGAAAAAAGGAGACAAAAAAGATGACGAATATGAGCCGAAATGGACAGAATTAACAGTAAGAAACTAAAGATAATAAAATACACAGAGAGGAACACAATCAGAAAAATAATGGATAAAAAAAAACTAGAAAATGAGCAAAAATTGATAAAATAATCAAGAATGTAAACAAAGCAACCAAGTATATTGAACACACTGAGTGGCCTTAAAATTGGGCCACCTGTTGAGAAAGTAGTTGTAGACTGACGTGAGGATGATGATGGACTCAGTATGAACTATGTTCTTTTTTTTGTTCTTCAGGACCTGGTCAAAAGTCACTTGATGTATGCTGTGCGTGAGGAGGTGGAGGTCCTAAAAGAGCAGATTAAGGAGCTGATTGAACGGAACTCCCAGTTGGAGCAGGAGAACACCCTGCTGAAGACACTGGCCAGCCCAGAGCAGATGGCCCAGTTTCAGGCCCAGGTTCAGACTGGGTCCCCGCCCGCCGCTCCAACTGCTGCCACCCCGAGCACTGCCACCCTCACTCAGCCCGCCTCACACAGCTCTGGCCCCTCGGCGTAGCCTGGCCTGCACATACAAAGACCTGACAGACATTTTTCTTTCTTTTTTTTTTTTTTTTTTTTAAGTTCTGCTAGAGCAGCAGTTCTATTCCTTGCCTTCAGCAGCAGAAGTTTTTGCTGTTAAGACAAGAATTTGCACATATTTATCTCAGAAGGAGGCAGCCAGTGTGATGAGCAGTGCAGTGCGTGAGCGGGCGGAGGAGGGAGACAATCTGGAGATGCTGGATGGGTGGTTGGATTCCTGAGGAGAATGAATAATTGAACTTTTGCCAAATAACCTTTTGGACATATCAACTAGAATGTCTTACCGAGAAGAAACAAAAGAGCTCATCAGTGGCGACAACATACTTAACTTTAGAAAAATAAATCACTGTGCCTGTGTCTGGATTTTTAGTGATGTCGATTTTACTGGCGGTGGTGGGCAGGTAGGAGCTGGAGGATTGTATCGGTTAACACTTTTGCTCAATGATGTAAATAAAACATTCTCTCTTACGGCTAGACCCTGAAGTTACAGATGGAGAAGTTGAAGTGGAAAAAAGAGAGACAAAGCCTTCTCAGAGTGACAAATGAAGAATGTGAGCAATTGTTATCGCGACAAAGTCCCCATCTGGAATGGGGGAGGAGGGGGAGGGTTTGAGCAAAGGGTGTGGGAGGGTATTTAGAACAACACTTGGCAGCATTGATGATGTTACTTCAACTGTGGGTTGGTGGGATGAACAAAACTTGGTTTCTTATGGAGATGATGATATTCTATTTTCAGTATTTCACTTTGAAGCTCCTCATTTGCCCTTGACAAAGCTCATCGTTGCTGTTTTCTCGACCCTGAAGTGGCATGAAATTTAAACCTTATTTGACAGGGTTGAGACATTGGGCTAAGCTGCATTTTCCTTTTTACCTAAAAGTGTGATGGGCAGAAGATGATGTATATTTCTGTATAGTGTAAGTACTATGTAAAATAGTGAGGAGGAGGAGCGGAGAAACAACAGATGATATCTAGGTCACACAGATTGAAGCTGGTGAGCGAGGAACATGCTGGTTTTGCCCAGTCTGTGTCTATTTTTAATGCTGTATTTTCAGGACTGTGGATCTAAAGAACTTTAGGTTATTTAAATGACAAAACTCAGCCAACGATGTTGTCCATATCCTCTACTGCAAGATTAACTCTTACTGTAAAACCATTTTCCACTTGCCGCTTTTTTCCAATGTATTACACCTTTATGGCTTTTTTGACAGTGAGTACTTCTGGATGAACAATATCTGAAAACATATAAAAGATGACAAACTCTGAATATGTCTTTTTTCATTCAGTGTATCGGTTGTATGCTCATGTTCTGTGCATGTTTCCGCAGAGACCGGATAAGAAATTGTAATACATACCACAACTGCACTTGACAGCTGCACTTCATGACTTTCAATAAACCTGCTTAAAGAAGGAACAATAATCCTTGGTGCGTCTCTGGTTTTATTTGTCTGATGCGCTTTTTCAGCTTAAGATATAAAACAAAAATGTGGCAACTTTTTGGGATCTAAGCCTCTAATGAAAAGTGTCATCATGCCTCTGTTTTTGTTAGAGATAAACCAATATTGTTGCACTTTTTGGTGGAATTTCATGTTTTAGAATTAAGTTTGATGCTAAAAAATCTGTGAGAATTAAGACTGTTTTGGTTTAATGATTGATTTTAAATAAAAGTGAGCAAAATCAACCAAATGAACTAAACAGACAAACAATACATTAGTGAATTTTTAAATAATCAAAAGACTAAACAAAATAAAGTGAACATGAAAATGAAATTGGATTTAAAAGTGAAGACACTCCACGAAATTAATCAAAAGGAACATGAGATAACATAATTGAAAAAGTGATCAAAAAATGGATGAACAAAACAAAATAATCACAATGATGAATAGTCAAAAAATTGACCTATATACATATATAATGAAACAATGAAAAAAATGAGCAAAATAGAGAAGTGTGAACAAAATAATTTACAAAATGGACAAAAAATAAATGTAATAACACAACACAAGTTAATAAAATACGGTAGTCACAGTAATGAACAGTCAAGGAATGGAACAAAACTAATGAACAAAATCATAAATCAAAATGGACACACAAAATAAACAATGAACACATTAAGAAAATGAACAGAAATTAATAAAATGAACCAACCAAAATTAACCCAGCGACCAAGAAATCAAAGACAAATTGATAAAACATGAACAAAATGAACACAGAAAAAAAAACAAAGACAAACAAAAATTAAAAAGTAACAACAAAGGAAAATGAACAGCAATGATCAAAATGACAATGGGTCACCCAATAAGGATGTGACCCAGGATTAGCGAACTGCACCTTTAAGCTGAATTCAAAGCAGCATGAAACCAGTGTAAAATCACAGGGTCGTTTTTTGTCCTGATCTTCTGTCAGAGGAGCTGTCTGCCCTGAGGCTATAGCACAGCTCCATCCTGAGCCAAAATGCAGAAAAAAAATAAGAAAATCACTGTTCTGGAAAACAGAGTGACTGAACTGGAGCGATACATCAGGATGAATGACGTCATCATCACCGGGTTTAAGATTAAAGCTCGATGGAGAGGAGTCAAAGGAAATACACATGGACCGTGTGGTGTAACAGGTGTCTGTTTTCCTCCTGACCAAGGGGATCATAGTGCACTGACAAACCAGCCATAATAATGAGGTTTGTCACTAGAAAGCACAAGGGAGATTACTGACGAGATCAGATGTGTACATAAATGAACACTTAACAAAACACAAAGAAAGCAAGATTACAATTAAGATTAGAAATTCCAATGAGAACCTGGACATTAGGTCACAATAATACACCAAAGCAATGCAAATAACCATGACACACATTGAATGCAACAATCCATATACAACTGAAGATAATGCACACTTATCACAAATGGCTACTGACTATGAGGGTCCAGAACTGAAAACTTTTCAACATACAGAGCACAGTCCACAGGTCATGGAAAACAATACTAACCCAGATAATGTACCGCTGTAGAAAGTGTAGTCAAAGAACATTATGGTGAGCTGTACGTATAGAACACCAGGTTCTAATATTGAAAATTTCACGGAATGGATAGAAGAAAAGTTCACAAGGCTAAACAAAAGACTACATTCACCTGTGGGGATTTTAATATAGATCCTCTAAACCCAAATAACCACAAACCAACAGAGGGATTCATCAGTACAATGTATAGTATGAGACCTTTAACCGAAAATCACCAGACCCTGCAGAATTACATCACATAGTGCCACTCTAACAGACTGACAAATGTTATAGACAGTAACATAATTAGAGGATTATTAATCCACGATACCAGTGACCACCTAACCTGTCTTTGCTATGTGTGACATAAAACACAGGAACATTAAACAGAACAAGAAGCCAAAGTACAAATGAGTAAGGACAGAGGAGTCCATAAACAAATAAAAAAATTACTGACCCAAACAAGATTTTATGACGAACACAATATGGATAAGGCATATGACACATTCACAGACGTATTTAAGTTATTACATGGTAAAAATTGCCTAATAAAACAGTCAAATTCATAACCCCTGCCACTCCTTGGCGGAGGTATCCAAGGCGTGAGGTTTTCCTTCTGCCGACTGGACTGGAAATTTGGTTTGAAGATGTTTTGCTACCTATCCACGAAGCTTCTTCAATTCTTGGCGGAGGTAACAATTAAATGAACCCAACAGGTTGTCAGTTATGGTGAACACTTAATTGCTGCTGTTGCCGCCAGGGGTGGCACAACCAGTTATGAGGGTGTCTAAAATAAAACTTTGTTAGAAATGTGGGTGACGAAATGAAAAAAGTCTGGGAACCACCGTATTAGTTGACTGAAGCAGAAATCCAACAGCCTGCTTTGTAAATGCTCTACATTTATTTGAAAAAAGTCTTCACACGTAACAGATGAACACAGACAGTTATGGCACGGTATCAGCAGGAATCACATTACTGGCCACACACACACACACACACGTTCATTCTTACAGTCTCACATCTTCACACACACAAACACATATCATCACATGAGACGAGTGACAAATGTGACACGCATTCTCCAGCCAGCGTGGTTTTTCGACTGTCCATAGAAAAGCTGTCAGCACCACAGACTGCAACACTGTAAACGCTGATCGACGGCAGAGCGATGTCCATTGGAGGGAGAGGAGGGGCTGGTGGAGGCAGTGGGCGGGGACAGGGACAGGAAGGGGAGGGGCTTCTCTCTTTCTCCAAGGTCTGCTGGATCCAAAGCTGCGGCGTCAGTCTCTGGGCCTCTGGAGGTGGGAGGGGGAGGGGGTGCAGGCGAGTGCGAGCCAGGCTCAGTGAGGGCATGAGGCGGGACGGGAGTCCAGAGCCTCGGCCGGGATCACATTCCCATACGGATACTCTGGATGATCTGGAATATAGCTGACAGAACACACACCGGATCCCTGTCAGGGTTCTGCTGGTCTGATTTTACAAGCATGACTTCATTAAAGATTCAACCAAAATCTGATGACGATGTGTGGAACAGGATTTTAGTTCCACCAGGGTAGGTCAAGTCAGAGTCTGGAACAGAAACTGTAGACAAGTGTAACTGATGAAATCTACCTCTTTTTGGGGGGGTCAGACTAGCAAATATGTCTTTTTGCTTGAACTTCTTTGAGTCTCACAGGCTTCAAGAAATTCAAGATGATGCGTTGTGCATAAATAAAATGTGGGACAGGTACCTGATCCACATACAACAAATACGAAGAGGGCGAGGAGCCAGGGCCCGACGGGATACTTCTCCTCTTGTGGTCGCTACAGAAAAACAAACACAGACACCAGTCAGTGATGTGGCGCTAACAATACTCCATTCTTATGATTTACTTTTATTCAAAAATAAGGATTAACATTTGAAAGACAACCATTTAAATGAGCCTGACAGATGAATGCAGAAAGAGTTTTATTCCAACTCTTACATGACACTGACCTACACGTGCATTAAAGTGGTGTATTTGTAGATAAGTCATACTGACATGATTGGACATGATTTGTGTCAAGTCACATTTGTTTCATGTTTAGAGGTAGACATTTGGTCCTGAGTCTAAGTTGGAGAAAACAAAAAAGTTGTAACAAAGGGTAAAAAATGCTGTAGAATGTAAAAGAATGTCATAAAAAAAACAAAAGAAACAAAGAGCCTAAGTTCAGCCCAGTTCCTCCTGTTTCTGTTCCAGGTTATGGGACCTGACTGTGGAAAAATATGCAGCAAATGGCACAAGATGTATTATTTTTTGATGACATTTGACTTATGGCATCATTTACACATGTCAATTTAAAAGTCCTGTATCTCTACACTTATATCTGTACATTTTATGTGTATGTGAATGTCTATTAGACTTCTGTAAGGCAGGTGAAAACATAAAAATGTGTTGATTTGATTTTTCCTTGGTTTTCAAAGAGCCTCGTTGCAACTCTGCTACACACTTTAATTTCACTGTGAGACGTTATAACCACCCACTATAAAAGAGAAAAGGTTCTGACTGGCTGAACAGCAGGTCAATCCCAAGGTGACCTCAGATCATAGTGTGACACAAGACGACCACAAACACAATATTTACCTTGTAACAGACAACTTTCTGGAAAAAACGGTCGGCAATATTGCCAGTTGTTCATGGGACAAGGCTAAGTTTAGCTTGAATATGATTGGTTGTAACATGTAATGCTTTAAAACTCAAACTGTAAATTTCTAAATTTATTACTCTAGTGGTTTGTGGAACACCTACTTCTATTACACACCAGTAAAAAGTTTTATAACACCCCAATATTGAAATTCAAGCAGTTCATGCTCCAAGTTTACGTGATTAATTAAACCCCCCTGTCTGCATGAAAACAGTGTTGGAACACACTGTGGTATCATACTCTTATACCATTATTTGAACAGTATTATACTGCAGAAAGCATTGTGTTGCTATAAAAATGGCGAGAAAAAGGAACAAAAACAATGGAAGAGAGACAGAGCATTACGTCCCAACAGCAAAATGGCCCCCACCTCTGTATATTAACCTTGTTCAATAATAAAGCAGTGGATGAGGTGAAAATTACTACAGGTCTGCTCACGTTGAACGATAGACTATTCAACCAGTCTCAGCGGATTATGAAGAGAAAAAGTTGATGACGTTACAAATGTAATTTCCTGTTTTTAAGTCTTTATAATTATCTACTCTGACAACAAAGTGCTACTTTCTTGAGTTGTCAGGTTATCTTTTAAATTGACAAACATCTGTTGGGTCAGCTCTCCAGTGCCTTTTAGCCTTGACTTGTGAAGTATCTAAAGATAATCTTGAATTACGACTGGCTCTATACAAACACAGCTGAATAGAACTGAATATGTATAAATGTACAAATGGAAAGCTGTCTTCTGTTTGCCATTGACTGTGATGAAATTTGTTTCCGAAGTTCACTAGAAGGCTCCCTATTTCAAGGAGTGAGAAGTACTTGATGCACCTGAGGTAGTTTGATTAATACATTTTAATATTTAATGCAGTTTGTGCACTTATTCTACAAGATGAAAGCGCTGAAAGCATTTTTATCACTGATTTGGCAGAAAATAGGAACAAACCAAACCCTAAAGACAACATTACCCTGGTTACTTTCTCCTCTGAAACCTGTCAGTTGTTACAGCCTCGTAAACTAGAATGTCATCAATTTCTCACATTTATTTTTACTTTAATGAGACTGGACGGGGCCACAACAAGTGTCTCCTGATTATTAAAATTCCAACAATAACAACTTTGTGGTCATGCTGAACAAACCCCAGTGTCTAATTATAGATGGAGGAGTACACAGTTTGCAGATTTTCCACACTGTGGCTCATGTGGAAAAGATGAGTGGAACAGCACAAGACATCAGTCTAGACACATTTAGGGAGCACCCATCATCCCGAGGTGAGCTCAGCCTGCTCCCTCCTGTTTGGCTTTTTACTGTCGATTAGGAAGGTGGTAAGTGATACAAACGGGTTGCAAATGATGTTGGCAAAAGGTTGTTTTCGTAACAGCAGCATGAATATTTGATCCCTAAGGTGCTG
This sequence comes from Pseudamia nigra, assembly GCA_029823295.1. NCBI lineage: Eukaryota > Metazoa > Chordata > Actinopteri > Kurtiformes > Apogonidae > Pseudamia > Pseudamia nigra. Next base: position 9,224 of record JAQQAE010007214.1, read on the forward strand.
TTTAAGGAAAGAGGTCAAAAGAGAAACAATGATCCTTGTTCTCACTAAACCCTTACTAAATGTCTCATGATCATGTATTTATTTCAGTGTTTCCCAAACTATTATGTTTCAAGTCCCCCCCCAAAATCTGACATATCCTTGGGATCTAAACTCAAAAATCCACCCGACATACTGTCCACACCTTTACTTGAAAAGTTTACCTCTTTAGTGTAAACGATGTCACAGCTCTTGTCAATCAGATATATTTGTATTTTTAATGTTTTTACTGTTTCAGTGTGTAACAGAATGAATGCTGAACTTATTTTCTACGTTCTCATTTAATGTTGGTTAAATTACAGTTAAGTATATAAGCACTAAAACAAATAAGTGAACAAAATAATAAAAAACATGCAAGACGAAAATGAAAAGAAGAATCAAGCTACAAATATCTGAACAGTATAAACAAATATAACAAATATATAGAAAAAATATCAAGAAAAAAATAGCAAAATACTCAGTAAAATAAAACACAAACAATAAACAAAATAGAAAACTGGAAAATAAAAGATTTGAAAACTCAATATAAATTCAAAAATAAATCAATATCAATAAAGTGAAGAAAAACAACAAAAAAACACAAATTAAATGCAAATGCACAAAAGAATTAAGGAAACAAACAAAAATGAACAGAATAAAAAAGAACTAATAGAAACACATAAAATAAATCAATAAAAAGGAAAGTCAACTAACTAGTCTGCAAAATAGACAAAACAGAACAAAACAATTAAGGAATAAAACAAAAAACAACAACAAATGAACAAATAATTTGGACAATTAAGATGAATTAACAAAAATGCATCAATAAAATGAAGATAAATTAATGCTATAACCCCAAAAATGAACAAAATTATCATGGAATGAACAAAAGTGAATCAAGAAAATCAACCAAAAATATTAAAAGATTAATAAAACAATCAAGAAAAATAAGAAACATTATTGTAAATGAACAAAATGCATTAATGCAATGAAGATACAAACAAAATAATCCATAAAGTAAAGGTGAATGAACAAAAAGTCAAAGAAACCAACAATAATGAACAAAACCTTCAAGAAAATCCAAGAATAATATATATTTAAATGAAAAAAAAGATCAAAATGAACATAAAACAATGCCGAACAAAACAACATAATATACACAATATAAACAAAAAACATAAACAAAATGACCAAATAATCAAAAGAAATTGGAAGATTAATAGTAATTCATAAAAACAAAAGTGAACAATTAGTCAAGAAAGTGAATAAAAAATGACAAAATTAACAAAACAATCAAGGAAAAGTCATATAAATGAACAAAAATAATTAAAGAAGTTAACACAAACTAACAAAAAATAAGAAACATTATTGAAAGAAATAAGAAACATTATTGTAAATTCACAAAATTCATTAATACAATGAAGATACAAACAAAATAATCCATGAAGTAAAGGTGAATGAACAAAAAGTCAAAGAAATCAACAATAAGGAACAAAACCTTAAAGAAAATTCAAGAAAAATATATATTTAAATGAAAAAAAAGATCAAAATGAACAAAAAACAATGTTGAACAAAATAACATACCGTAATATACACAAAAACAAACAAAGAACATAAACAAAATGACCAAATAGTCAAAAAGAAATTGGAAGATTAATATTAATTCATAAAAACAAAAGTGAACAATTAGTCAAGAAAGTGAATTAAAAATGACAAAATTAACAAAAAAAATCAAGGGGAAGTCATATAAATGAACAAAATAATAAAATAAGTTAACACAAACTAACAAAAAATAAGAAACATTATTGTAAATTAACAAAATTCATTACTACAATGAAGATACAAACAAAATAATCCATAAAGTAAAGGTGAATGAACAAAAAGTCAAAGAAACCAACAATAATGAACAAAACCTTCAACAAAATCCAAGAAAAATATACATTTAAATGAAAAAAAATGATCAAAATGAACAAAAAACAATGTTTAACAAAATAACGTATTATACACAATATAAACAAAAGACCAAATAATCAGAAAGAAATTGGAAGATTAATATTAATTCATAAAAACAAAAGTGAAGAATTAGTCAAGAAAGTGAATTAAAAATGAGGAAATTAACAAAACAATCAAGGAAAAGTCATATAAATGAACAAAATAATTAAAGAAGTTAACACAAACTAACACAAAATAACTAAAAATTAACACCATAAATGACATTAATTAAAACAAAGCCAAACAAAAATGAACACAATAATTTGAAAAACTGATAATATTGAGCAAAATCACTGAGAATACAGGGAAAAACATGAAAAAATAAACAAAATAATCAAGAAAATGAATATAACCTGACAAAACAAATCAGCAAAATTAAGACTAATGAAGAAAATTAACAGAAGAAGTGAGAAGATGAAAAAATGAACAAAAAGCAGGGTTTTCAGACTCCAAAGTTACATATCAATTCAATTCACAGATCACCAAGTAAAACAAACAAACAAACAAACAAACAAACAATCCTAGAAAGCTGTGAATTTCAGTGGTTTGTTTTTGACATTTTTGACAGTCTCCTGGCTGGTTCACCTCATCAGAGTAACGTGATTACAGCAAGTTACAGTGCGGAGGGCGGTAACGCGCCCGCGGAAAACCAGCCATTAGTGATGGAGCCCCCGGCCTGGAGGCTCCACTCAAACACCCGCTTAGGAGAGCTGAGCGCCGGGTCGGACATATGGACAAGGAGGACACATCTACCGAGCAGCTGCTGAATTCACACCGGACTCAGCGTCACCTATCTGGGCTAATGTCATGCTGGCATCTCCCTGTCTGTCAGTGAACGGCTCACCAGCGTCTTGGCTACGTTTCCTCTCTGCGTGATGTTCTTGCTGTGTTTCTCGTTGGCCATGCGAATCCTTTGTTTCGCCACCATCTTCCGGAACGATAAGAACACCCCGGATAAATAAACACAGTCTGCTTTGGATGTTCCTTTTTGTTTTTTTTTTTTCCAGAAGCTGCAGGCTGACGACGGCTGTGAAGCATCAAGCCTCCCGCAGGAACGTCACACCACACGACCGGAAGCGGCCGGTGTCCTCTGACACAATAAGAGGATGGGGTCTTCTCAGGGTGGTCTGTGTGACCGTCCCGAGTGGCATATTGCGCGGTTGCATGTTAGCGTGTGAGAAAAGAAAATTACACTTTCACCAAAATGCCAATAAATCTCCGGTTGGTCCATTTTTGACATCTCACTCACGTCAATTTAATGTGAAATGTTTTCGTTGACGTTTATGTTGAAGGACCTTACAGGAAGTCACTTGGTTGACTGTCGTGTATTTATCACTTTACATCAATCACTGATAATGAATTAGATTTGGTTCAGTTTAGGAATAAACAAGCAACAAATATGACTCATACGTCTGTATTTTATAAATTTTTGTCCAGAAAGAAAAAGTGTCTAGAGCTGCAAAAATATTGAAATACTTTACGGACCACTTGCAATAAGTCAACACTGGCTTGTTATTTTTGTTCTTTATTGTTAATTTTGTTGATTTTTTTTTCATTTTTTTAAATTAATTCCCCTGATTATTTGCTTATTTTTGTGCAATTTTTGCTCATTTGCCCTAACTTTTTTCATTATGTAGATTATTTGGTAAATTATTTGTTAATTTTTAGAAAATATTTCATTCATTTTTTGTAGATTTTGGTTAAATTTCCTGATTATTTTTGTGCATTTTCTTGGTTCTATTCATTTACTTGACTTTTTTTTTCATTTTTGTGACTATTTTGTTATATTGACTTTATCTGTTTTCATTCAGTTGATGTAATATTTTAGTAATTTATTTTGTTCATTTTTCTGATTTTCTATTCAAGTGTGTCTGAATCCTATAAGATTTGTAATTTATTTCATAATTCTGCCTTTCTTGTTCCTTTTTGAGCATATTATATTATATTGCTTAACCTTGTTCATTTTCTTGTTAATTTTGTAGATTATTTGCATCAGTTTTCCCTTCATTTGTGTTCATTATATAGTCAATTTTTTCTTTTATTAGTCGATTTAGTGCTTATTTTTCTCATTTTGATTTATTAACATGTTACCATCACTGGACAAAGCCACAGGAGCCATGAGGGAGAAGCTGAAGAGCCTGGAGCCGCAGGTTGCAGACACCTGACTTAAAACAAATAAACCCTGTTATTTGGGTATAAAAAAATAAAAGTTAGAAAAAATGTTTATAGCTGCTAAATTAAGTCTGCAAATATCTTTTAAAGGTGCCATATCTTGAGACTTAAAGATATAACTGTAGTGCTGGCCTGTGTCTTTTAAAGACTTCTGTAAGTTTGTAAGGGTGATGACAAAATAAAGTGTGTTGATTGATAAAGTTTGCCTCTTTGTAACTCTGTCCCACTCTCAGATTTCAGTGTGAAGTGTCGTACCCGCCCACATTTTTTTTTCAATTAGATTACACTGTGATTGGTTGAATCACAGGTCATTCCAAAGTTGACCTGCAAGGTGACTGTAAACACAGAATAACACACTCATCAGGGACAATTTCCTGAAAACTGAAGGTGTGTCTCAGTTCAAGGGCTGCGTCCTTCGAAGGTTGCAGCCTACAAAGGTCGTGCCTACACAGGCTGCAAAGGCTGCACTTAACAGCCGTTGAATGGGACGGTCTAGTCTATGAAGGCTGCTCTATTTGTGTAAACAGTCTTTCCTGTTCTTATCTTTACGTGACGATGCACAGCTACAGACCCAAATATGTACCAGAATAACCTACAGCAAAACCAAAATATCACACTTAAGAGGACGCATTTTACTTAACATTAATCTGAATGCTGCCTGAAAAAAGGATTTTGTCATTATTCATCTATGAAGGGTTTTCACTAAGTAATGCACAGGTAGCTTTCAGCTACTTTTAAAAACTTGTTCTTCTATAAACAGCCCAGACCTCCTCACTACAGCATAAACCTCAGTGTACCTGATCTACAGAGGTGATTTGATGAAGAGCTGAGCAGGAGGCGTCACATGATGAACATCTACCTCATCCAGTTCTGCAGCACCTTCAGGAACTCCCTGCTCAGATGAAAATCCTGGAGCTTTTTTACTTGTTCTGTTAATGTAATTTTTAGGGCTGTCAAACGATTAATATTTTTAATATGTTTAATCACAGGGTCACTGTGGGTTAATTTTGATTAATCACAATTAATATCCATTTGTTGTTTTTCATTTTGTGGGAGCAAAAACACTCATGACAGAAGGTGATATAGACACTCGACTAAAATTACTTATTTTAGATTAAAATGTTTTTTTTTCTAATTTAAACTTGTGTAACTAAAGGAAATTACATCTGCTTTGTAGAACTTAACAGAACCTTTGTAATGTTCTGCTGAGATGTTTTTTGCTTTTTTACACTTGGTTCACTGCCTTCATCAGTAACTAGTGTAATTTGTTTCCAAATATGTAAAGACATATGCTTTTACATTTAAATTGACTTTGAAGCAGTAAATATTAAAGAAGTTGGCAGTGACATGGGTCAAACGTAACAAGATTTCATCACTTTTTCCTTGATATGAGTTATTGTGCATTAATCATGTTAACGTGTTAAAAATTTAATCTAATTAATCATGCAAATGGATAATCTGGATTAACACATTAACTTTGACAGCCCTAGTAATTTTAAAAATGGGTACTGAAGATTAGTTAATGGAAGTGATTCACACATTGTAACTAACTATGAATATAATAAATTGTTTAAATATTGATATTACAGTTTGTTTACTTATTTCACTTACATCACAATGGTATAATAAAAATAGATTTTATTTTACTCCTTAAGTTTTAGTCGTCTTTTCATTCCTGTCAATCATACACACATTAGAATAGGAAGTCATCGCTGTTAACATGAAAAACATCTAGGCAAATTACTGTACAATGAACGTTTGTTTATTGAATATTAAAACATATATACATAACATAATAACATCATGAACATTGAGAAAAAAGTATTCAGAATTACAATATATTAACAGAGGGAGGCAAACAGGAAAATGGAAAACAATGGAAAACGTGACTCAGAACCAATACAGATATCCCTATAAATAAGAAAGACAACAGCCCAACAAAAGCACAGCAAATAGAAAAGAAAGTGTCACTGTATCATTTACTGTCTGTGTTAAGTTTAGTCCTGTAGCTTGGTGTTCAGTGATAATAGAGATGTGTTATCACAGCCTTTATACTGAAGGTAAAATACTCCACTGTTTTAAATCTAAGCACTACTAACACTGCCCATTACATGCTTAAAGAAAGATGATTATTTGTAAAATGACGGTAAGACGCCTCAGAAATTATTAGGCTTAAATGTGATGGATTCAGCACTTTTTTAACTTTAACTTAGCTAATGCTACCCCAGAGGCCAACGAGGCTTTAAAGGAATGCTTTGAATGCACTGATTGGACTGATGGAAACAGAAGAGAACAGCATGGACATACACAACATAGTCGGTTGTTTTAACGACTATATCAACCTCTGCTGTGACACTGTTATACCTACCAAAACAGTGAAATGTTTTCCAAATAATATGAGGATTATGTTCTTTGACTCCTCAAGTGCATTTAATACAATCCAACCTCACATACTCAGAGACAAGCTCAAAGGGATGGGGGTGGACCCCTCCTGTGTTTCCTGGATCACAGATTACCTGACAGGAAAACCACAATTCCTCAGGCCTGGGACTTGTGTCTCTGAGACAGTAATGAGCAGCACTGGAGCTCCACAGGGGACTGTTTTGGCTCCCTTCCTGTTCACACTGTACACA
>JAQQAE010007216.1:0-16033 GCA_029823295.1 Pseudamia nigra
GTCGCCCTTGGCTTGCTCTCGGTGGTTCTGTTGGGTCTACTCTCTGTATAGTCATAAGATTTCGGCCTTCAATTGTAAAGCGCCTAGAGATAATCGGCGATTATGATTGGTGCTATATAAATAAAGTTTGATTTATTGATTGAATTATTTTAAAGACTGGGGATATGACATTTTCAGCTATGTGGTACCTCCAAACAATCTTTAAAATAATGCCACTGATTTTGAGAAAGGTGGTAGTTAAATTGTGTAAATCAGGGCAGGTCAGTTCAGTATTCACCATTTGATCATGTATAAAAATAAAATTATGAATCAACCACACAATTTGTATCGTGTTTTTTGTATACCGTAATTTCCGCATTATAAAGGCGCATCTAAACGCCGTCAATTTTGTCCAAATATGACACTGCGCCTTATAGTGCAGAAAATACGGTAATAGTGGTTTATACATGGCCAAATAGTGCTCGCTATTGCAAATACTGTGGCTTCAGTTTGTGTGAATAACTGTACTGTCCTACAAAGAAAGCGCAGTGAAATACAGAAAAATTACTTGCAAATTTTGTTTTTTTGTTGTTGTTTTTATTTATTTTAAAGTATTTTTGACTGCTTTTTCTGTTTCTTCATCTAATTTGGCTCATTTGCATAATTCTTTTGTTAGGAACAAAAAGAAGAAAAACTCTTAGCAACTTTGTTCATTTTTTGATGGGTTGGTTAGTTGTGCCTTTTATTTTGGCATTTTTCTTATGATTATTTTTTACTTTTTCTTCATTTTTTGATTGTTCTATTCATTTTTTCTTCTGATTTTGTTCAATTTTATTCATTTTTCTCCTCAGCATCCTTTGCTTCTTGTGTTACTCCTTTTCCTGATTATTTTGTTCATTTTAAGTCTCACTGATTTTTTGCATATTGTTTTGCTTTTTGCCTTGATTTTGTAATTAGTTTAAATTTAATGTCAACTCATTACTGTCAGTTTGCCTTTGTAGGGCAGTGTAGTGAACATCATGCATGAAAGGGTTAAAGGACTTCCTGAGTGGGAAAGCATTTATTATGACAAACTTGCCCAACACAAGTTGATACTAGCCCCGGACAGGTAGCAATGTCAATCCCTAAACATATACCGTATTTTCGGGGTGATATGTCGCTCCGGAATGTTAGTCATACAAGCCAATAAATGCATAATGAAGAAGACAAAAAAAAAACAAAAAAAACGTACAAGTCGCTCTGGAGGACAGGTCGCATTTGTTTGAAGAACGCGCTTCAAGCGCTCGGCCGCACGCTTGACGCCAGAAGCGAGAGCTCGCGGCTCGCCTCCCCAGGTAAGTGACGGCACCGTTAAGCTGATGGCAGTTATGGTTGTTACCGGTAATGTCTACATTTTAAATTGTCAGTAATACAGATACAGCAGATGCAGGTACACAAGCCTGGAGCGACGTGTAGCGGCTGTCAGTGTGACAAACACCCAACACTCGAAATATTTTAATACACTTGTCGCTCCGGTATATTTGTCACTCCCCCTGCCAGACAATGCAAAAAACCGCAACGTATAATCCAGAAAATACGGTACTCTTTTTATGCAGATATATCCCTCTAAAGCCTGCACACTGCTCCTTTAAATGAATGAGTTATAGTTCAGTACAATGCAGTGTGTTCCTCAATCACTGATCCAGGTACATTTACCTCTCCTGTTTGTCGGTCATGATCCATGCACGGCTGTCCATCCTTGGGGGAATAGATGGTATACCTGTTGAGTGTCACCACACAAATATGTCAACTTCAAAATGAAATGGTCATCTTTATGTTGAAGCCCAACTTTATTTTAAAAACATGGAAATATTCAGCATTTGGAAGGATTGCATTGCCTCACCTTTTGCCAAACTTGATCTTTTTTCTCTCCTTCAGTGTGATGAACTGCCACCTAACAAAGGAGTCATAGAATGGATTCACATCTGTGGTGATGAACGAACGCCTCCAGTCGACCTGTTAATCAACAGAATGACAGCACTTAAGATTATTTAATCACCACAGATGATAATAACTCCTCGATAAACTCAATAGGAAGCCAAAAAGGAGTACATGCAGTATCCTGATGATGCCATTTTGTCTCACATGACACAGCAAAGATGCTCAAACGCCAAATGTACCTCATTATACAAAAAAAAGTGAGTGAAGTATACATTTGCGTATATACTGTTTATCAAAAAAAAAAAATCACTGCCTAGATTATTGAATAATAACTGCAGTGATTAATATGTTTTCAGCTGCAACAAATTATTGAACCCCAACCAATGCAGTGAAGAGGTTCTCATTTCCTTTTTGTTTTTTCATCAGTGGATTTTTTTTTTGTTCCCTGATGGCATATGCATATTGACAGATGACACTGACCATATCCTTGGGTCTCAAATAGGCATTTTCACAAACAGACTGGCCACCACAGAATCCCTAACCCTTCTGAGAATGTTTGGCATGTGCTGGAGAGGACTATACCCAGTGCTCTGACTCATCAGTTTAAGATCTTGGCGAAAAATTAATGACCCCCTAGATCAGGGGTGAGCAAATTTTGACATTACCTTGACTCCCATCTGTTTGAGGTCTTTGACAGCCAGAGGAGGGAAGTACTCCAGCCAGTGTTCAGCATTGGCAAACTTGGCAATTTCTTGATCCTTCAGGCCCAAAGATTTCATAATGTCCCACTGGTAGGTTGCCGTCCCTGATTTGGCTACTACTTTACTCTATAAGAGAAGTGAGAGAGGGTTGAATACTGCAATCTGAAAGGAAGAAATATTCTTCAGATTTGGTCACAGATGTTGTACTTGATCTAGTTTTATCATATTTTTACAAAACACTTAATTGGTAAGATACACACTGACCTTCTTTCCCTTTGCTTTGTCTTTAATGATGATTTCATCAGATGTTTGAGGCTTCTCCTTCTCATCTTCATCCTCATCAGGAAATTCTGGAGGGTTTCCATAAAGCTCCATCTCTCGCTTCAGTTTGTCAGCACAGGCCTGGAGGATACAAGTTAGACATATAGAATACGAGAATATAGAGTAAGAAAAGGTAGAGTACACATGTAACACAGGGAAAAAGTACAAATCAAGCTCAAAGCTAATAAAATAATGGTATATTTGTCAATTGCATCACACTATGTATTATCATATATATTCAGAAAGGAAGCTTTAAATGTTATTGGATTTGAAATAACGTGCATATTCTTGATGGATGTTACTTGATGGCAAGATCCTCAAAAAGTAGTACAAATGGTATGAAACAATACCAGTGTCTATCCATCCATCCATTTTCTACCCCTTAATCCTCATAAATGCTAAAACCACTCCTACTGCCACTACCGACAATTATTACAAATATGCCAATATTCTGAATTTGACAGGCATCATGTTATCAGCAGGGTCTGGCTGCATATTCAGAATTAGACCTATTTCAAGACAGTCACAATATCAGCAGGGTTTAACAGATGCAAAAAAAATACGAAGTGTCTGCAGTCCCGGATCCCATATAAATCATGCTATAATTCTGGCACTTCTGTGAGCATGCGCAGTAATACGAATGCTCGACATGTTCCTGCTTAGCTATTATTCTGTCACATGGTTTATAACAATACTGGAGAATGCAGGATAATTTCCTGTTCTACTATTTCCACCACTATTAGGTTTTCTTGTAATGTTTCCAAATGATTATACTAGAACTTTAAGTTACCCTGAAATAATATCTGAACAAATTTGTTGCTGCATAATCAAAATTGACAATCGTTAACCCATGTTGTCTATGAATTCACCATTCCATATATTTTCCTTGTTAACCATCTGATTACAATTCATAGTTTTTCATCAATTCCAGTTCGATTGAATGTGTTAATAAAAATTACTATCCTTTCTCTTTGCAAGTATTCATTACTGCCATGTGGTTGTAGCGTATGATTTCTTTCTGAGTGCAAAGTGTACAAGGGAGGATGAACGTTGACGATATGCCAACTATTTGTTCACATATATTAAGGTAACTTAATGTTTTCCAGTCACTAGTGCAATCACTTGGAAACATTACAATAAAATGAACAGTGGTGGAAAATAACTAAATAGGAACATGTCTGGCATTTCCCAGTACAGCATTCTTATCAAAAAGTGATAGAATAATAATGAGGCAGGAGTGTTCATCAGGCCATCTGTCACTGGTATAATCATTAAAAAGACATACTCTCCGAACTATAGCTCACCAGTAATATGTCGAGCTGTCACTACTCAAAAAACGCAATGCCAGAAAAATAGTTAGGTGGGAACATGTCCAGCATTCACATTACTGCGCATGCTCACAGAAGTATCAGAATTATACTGTAGCATGGTTTGTACGGATTCCGAGTCCGGAACTGCAGCAACAGCCAAAAAAATATCTAAAAGTTGACATTGTAGAGCCATGTTTAAGGAATGAAACACAGAGCACAAGTTCTCACAATGTAACATATGTCACCAGTCAAAATATTTATGATTGGAATATAAACAGCTGCATGTAAACAGGAACTGGTGAAAAAATAATTTTCACTGGTCATGCAAACATGTATTGGCAATGTTTTTTTTTCCAGAGTAAGGCAAAAAACTGGAATGTTGTGTGGAGGTAAATGCAGTCACTGACATTTAATGATCAATTAAGCACACACCTTGATTGGCATTCCTGTGCAGTGCAGCCCAAACGGGAAGAGGCAGGTCTTGCCTTTCATGGCCTGATAACCAACAGCAAACTAAAAGGAAGGGGAAAAAACACTTACATGTCACTGTTGTCTTATTTACCTTCACAGGAACCTGTTCCGTTTTGTATGTGAACTGTACCTCGCACTTGGACAAGCTGAAAGTGTGACCAAGATGCAACCGGCCATTCATGTAGGGGTAGGGGAAGGTGACAAAGTACTTGTTTTTGCTGAAAAATAAAAGAATTGTATACTAGATGTAATCACAATATAGCTGCCAAATAATCAAGGTCAGCTTACTCTACTACAAGACCACTGTGTGTGTACAGTATGTGTACAAGGAAGAGGTAAGTTGGAGGATCATTTGCAGACTACATGCACAATATATCAAAGGAGACGGTCGTGTCATTAGATAGAGGAGATCGTAGTTCTTACTTAGTACTTTCCCCAATTGTTGTTGGTGCATCATGCTCAAATGCCTTCTCTTTGTCCCACTTCTCTTGAATCTCTTGCTCAATCTTTCTCAAGAAGTCCAACTTCGCCGTTCCTTTCCGCTCCTGAAATACGACACTTCATTAGCTTAAAGTACGAACAACAGCTGCATTTGAATTTCAGAGCTTAAAATTGACTACAATGTTACATTTAATGCATGAGAACAGAATAATTATCAGATATACGTGTTGCAGAAAAACAGGTGTGCACTTCCGTCCATTAGGTTTATTTGAGGGAAAGAGCTAATGTTAGCTAAGTTCGCTAACAGCTTCAGTAAGTTAATGCACTATGCATCCCCGCAACCTAACGCCTCAAAATTAGCATGAACACATCTAAATTAGAGATATTTAAGTCATGGACTTACCGTCATTTTGACTCAAGCTCTCAGTTATTGCTTATCCTTTTGCGAGACAAAAGAAACCGCTAGTTTCCAGATTGACAAGAGAAACCCACGCCGCCGGTGTTCGGCTGATGACATTCACTGTCAGGACTTCGCGTTGATTTCTGGGAGATGTAGTCTTTAGAACTTGTCGCCTGCCGTATTGTTGGAAATGTAGTAAATTAGTACCATAAAACACTTTGTATTCATTTATTTAATCTAAAATTAATTTGCAACACACAGGGCAATGCGTTTATTTCCTCATAGGTGTAGTAAATTATATAGCAGCGCCTATAGAGGCCTGCTTTACGACAATTCGACTGGTGTTGCTATGCCGCAAAACACTTTGTCCGACCTGCCAACTGAAGAGACAGGCCTGTGAGCTTATAAATTTATAGACGATGAAAGTAGGATTATTGAAACGCACTTTCATTTTATAGACAGTATTTTAGTCTTTCTCACGATGATTATAGAAAATGTGGACGCCTTGAAGACGTGGCTAGCAAAACTCTTGGAACCAATGTGAGTGTTGAATTGAAATGACATTTAGCTTGCGTGCTACGTAGCTACGTTAGCCCGCTAGTCTGTGGGATAGCTATGCATCAATGAGAGCTTGCTAGAATATGATGGCAATTTCTCGCACGAGTTAGCAGCCGTGGTCGCTAGCTGGCCTTCAGTGGCAAACAGAAACAGCGTTATTATCCATGAGTGATATGATATTTATGCAGTGTAGCGTAGTGATTCTGTTCCGTTACGCTATTTTTAAAGGAGTTAGGCACGTGATTAACTTTTATTAATGCAACTTTATCACAGCCCTCTAGCAAGCCTTCAGGCTGCAACAGATAGCATAATTAAGTAATGCTCATCTGTAGTTTGCAGTAATATGTGTTACAATTTGAGAGCGGAGCCTGGAGAACCAATTGGAAGGATGTTTCCATTTTGAGTTACCATAGTTACATAATCAGATTTAATGATAAGAGATCATATTTATGTTATGTGCATCCATGGAAACTATGGAATGAAATATTTAAAAAGGCCATAATAATAATAATAATAGTAATAGATTTAGTGTGCAAACTGGTCCAGTTAGATGGTGCAGTCATAGTAAATCACTGTTTCTCACATGATCACATAAGTTCTGTCAGGTTGCTGCACTTTCCTGACATGCTCATGAGTGAATCTTGATTTGGGGACTTTGCAGATTGAGGTGTTCTTGATTACACTTTTCATGACGTCCTGATTTTAGTTTTACATCTACTGATACACTATTTATAATTCATTATACTGGCAAGCCATGCTCCAACTTTTCTGAATCAGACTTAATGCTACAAATGCTTGGTTTGAGAATGTATACTGTTGGTTGTGTAGACTACCAATATGCTATACATTATGTTGCACATTGGCATGGGAATTTACAGTATATTTCTCCTGGAGTGTTCTTTTACATTATTGGAATTGTCCCACTTCTGGTTGCAAAAGATGTTTACTGTTCATGTCTCAGGATAGGTGATGGGGCATCATGTGGAAAAAAAAAATGTTGGTCCAGTTATAAGGTATCTACTGGGTATTGTTTGACCCAGTAGGTATTGTGGTTTTGTTTGGCGCAGTCTATAGTTTGATTAGCAAAAACTTGCATATGTGTTAAATAGGATGGAACCACAAGATTCCACACCTTATGTGTCTGTAGTTATTTGCAGTTGGTTTAAATGTACTTTTGAATTCATTTTCCCACTGACAAATTAGGCTAACATTTCCAGTCTCCTGGCAACTTTTTCATAGCTTTGTGAAATGTTCTTTTTTATAGTGTAGCTCCTTCACAATGCGTGTTTTTAATTGTTCAGATGTGATGCTGACCCCTCTGCATTAGCCAACTATGTTGTGGCTCTTGTGAAGAAGGACAAACCAGAGAAGGAGCTCAAAGCACTCTGTGCTGATCAGCTTGATGTCTTTCTACAAAAAGGTATGAACTTTGAAAAACCTGTTTTAGCTGGTATCGCTGAATGTAAACCTGAAATTAATACTGGACTAAGGTTTTATTTTTCCAAAACTATGTAGAAGATTTACCTAATCTAAGCAAACTGCTCTTTAAATTACCAATGCAGTGGTGCCCTGGCTAACGACTTTAATCCATTCTGGCATCACGTTCTTTGGGCAAACCATTCATTAGCCGGATCAAGTTTTTCTATTGGAATACATGTAAAACTAATTAATCCGTTCTGGACCTACGAAAACTCCCATATAAAGTATGTATTACACACCTGTATGTGCACATTTATTGATTTATAAAGACACTTACCGGAGGAGGATGAGTCAGAGACAACCATTTTTCTTAGGTCCCATGATGAAAAACACAAAATGAAGCAGTATTTTAGGTGAAAACAGGCAAATATACAGCACGGAGTTCACGTTGACGTTTAACTCGGCCGAGATGGACCTGGAAGTTAAGTCTTTCGTGTTACAATAAAATTTGTAACCCGAATCTTTCCCATAATACAAATTTTGTAGCATGACTCATTTCGTTACCTGGGACACTTTGGGCAAGGGTTTTATTCGTTACCCGAAATTTTGTTAGTAGAAGCGCTTGTTACCCGGGGCACCGTTGTATACTGTACCTAAGGCAGCGAGGCCCAGCAGTTGCTCACAGTGATTCTTGAAGCCACAGCTGACTGCAATCATTAGTGAAACTAGAATGCACTCATTGGAGGTGTAGACACGCCTTCTGGAGCCCTCAAGACATTATAAATGTTAATTTATGGAGGTGACTTGTGCAAACATTTTAAAGAAAATATCAACAATGAGTAATAGTGGCAACTTTTAAGGTCAGTAACTATGCTTCATGTATGCATTTATGTTCAATAGGAGAACATGTAGTTTAATAGAACAAAAATGATGCCAAGTAAAATTTTGGTCAATTGTCATTCAGTTCAGTTTATGATTATGATTCTGAATGCAGTGCCTGCCTATTTATTTACCAAAAATTGTGTCATGTGGATATGAAAGCTCTTACTACTGAATGCAATGGCTTTGTTTTGAAAATGAAATGCTGAACGATGCTCTTCCATCATTTTAGTTTCACTTTGAGTTGCTAGTGACAAGTCCCCACTGGCCATGGCATAAACTATATTTTTGGAATTTAAGAATAGATATAAAAATAAATGCAGTTCCTATCCCAAGTTCAATGCCCCTTTCGTCATTTGCATTAAATTATAAGCCATAAACTAAATTTCAAACTTGGTGAATTAGCGGCCAATGTTTGACCCCTACTAATCTTTGAGGTCAAATCCATTGTCAAGGCCATTTGACATTCTGGGGGTGTCCAAGACCCTATTCTAACTTGTGTTTAAAATTTCTTGCTTCTACCTCCAATTAGATGAAAGTGTATTTGAACCTTTCTTGACCTGGTGACCTTTGATCTTTTGACCCCAATAACATAGTCAATGTTGGGGCACCCAAGGTGAACCCATATACTAAGTTTAGTGACCCTAGCTCCAGTTGTTCTCAAGTTGTACAGACAGATAAACCCAGGAGACCGCCCTACCCATGCTTGATGATTTAATTTTAAGTGGTTGCTAAATTCTCTGTCACCACCAGAGGGCGTGTTAGATCATCAAAATCTGTACTGTGTAGAGTCTAATATGTAATGCCTGTTTGCATAATGCTTCGATTGATGTAGCAGACTTTCTTCAGTCTTTATTCTTTTTTCTCTTTACTAATTACAACTATGTATTCTGAGTAATCTAATTTTGAAAAGTGCCTTTACAGTCATGGCTGTGATTCAAGTTACATTTCTGTGTTTTATGTATTGTGTGGCTGATGTCACACTGAGGCCTCGTTTCTTCTGAGGGATTAAAAGGAAAGCTGCACATGATTTAACTGAAAGAATACAGTCTATTCATGAGGTGCATTTTGTCACTGCAGAGACGATGGGATTTGTCGATAAACTCTTTGAATGTCTGACAACCAAGAACTACCTGGGAAATCCTCCTGCCAAGGAAGCTCCCAAAGAGGAGGTTAAACAACCTGTAGTGAAACCCGAGGTTGTAGAGGTAACCAGAGTTCTTTTAATACATATGCACTGATCAACACAACACTAATCAGTCCATGTTGACTTAAATGTTGGTGATTTACTAATATGAGTAATTATTGTATGAAATTATTTCAGATCAATATTTTGTTGCTTATTGCATATAGAAATTCTTTACTTATTTTGCCAATTTTTCTGTAAGATTAAAATAAAAATGCTCTTTGTTTTGGGGAAAAGAAATAACTGTTTGAGGTAAATGTTTTTTTCCCCTCAAGCCTGAATCATCAGAGGAGGAACGAGAAAACAGACGAAGGAGAAGTCCTTTGAGAAACCGCTCTGATTTCAATGAATCCAGGTATGGAAGGGGATGGCCAAAGAGGTCTTAACTTTATCTGTAATTCTAAGCCACCGACAAATTTTAGATCCCTTTCTGGACTTGCTTTAAGCCATGTATGGTCACAGATGGCAAATTACTTATTAGAAATTCTATTAAATTATTTTTATACCCTGAAATTGTTGTTTGAAAGTACTTGTTAATTTCAATCTGTGTTATGTAGCTGGATGGACAAATTAGAATTTACTGATGGAAGATACAAACAAATCATGTTGGTGCTCTTGATGAAGTCAGTATTTGCCTCTCTGGGTTAAGATCCTTTACCTTTGTCTCTGTTGCTTCTCTTGTTAACTCAAAAAGTGATAAAAGATTTAGCAATAAGACAAGTACTGATTTAGGTGCATTTCTTGTAACACATTAATCAAATAGGAGCCGTGATGACAGGAGGCGAGATGAGCGCAAGCGGCGTGACTTCGACCGGCATGGGAAAAGCAGTGGAGAGTCCCATAGAGAGCGGGAACGACATGAGCGCCGCAGGGGGAGCCCCCGGGGAAGGAGCTACAGCAGAAGCCGTAGTCGCAGCAGGAGCAGCAGTAGAGGGAAGAGCAGGGACAGGGAGCACAGAGGAGGCAGAGGTGAGAAAGCCCCTCCTACTCTTCTTCCACAACCAAAAACAAATGAGACACGGGACCACATCCAGAAGTGAAGGAGCTCATGAAGCTCCTGTCAGTGCATTTGAACATTGCAGTAGTGATTCAGTGTTACTAGTGTGAAGTGCACAGTTACTGGACTGAGTGTCTGATGTAGATGTTTTTTTTTCCTTTGGGATTGTGGGTCAGTATTTTTTAGAAGTTCTTATTAATGAGTAAAATGTGGACAGCTTTGCATGCACATCAGTGGGGATTTAACAGCATGTGTTACAACTGGCCCTGTTACTCACAAGGTGGCTCAAAATTGGTGTGCAACAACAGATATTGCTTTTAAAAAACGTAAAACTTGACGTTTGTTCTTACTTGCCTTTTGTTTGTGTTTTTCTCAAATAGATTTCAAGTCTAAGTTCGAGGTGGAAAGGAAAGACACGGACGGCTTCAACTCCTCCAGCACATCCACCCCTCAGCAGCATCCAGCAGGTCTCTTGCCCTTGCCCACTCCTCCTCACCCCTTCGCGTCCTCATCCGGTGGAGTCTCCGGAGCAGGCGGAGTTCCTCTAGCGACACCCGCTCACCTGCCCGATGGCACTACAGACAGCTGGTCTGGTTATTATGGCAATCAGAGGCAAGATGGAGGTGGCAAGCCCTTCAGCAACAAGAGTGCGTCACTCAAACAGCGGTGCAGGGATTATGACGGTAAACACAACCTCAGACTTTTTAATCTATTTCCTTTCACATTTTTCTCAGAGTCCATCTGTTCAATACCACTCACACAATTTGTCATCATTTTGACTCAGATTGTTTTGTCTGGTATGACTTCATTAACAGTTGGTTGAACTCTGGCATCGCTGTGAATAATGTGCTTTTTAAAAAACGGAAATTATGCAGAGTTTGTGTAATTTGAAAGTTATGAAGGTCATTTTGGCTATTGGATGTTACTGTTCTAATCCCATGAGGTTTCAAGGCTGCTTTGTTTAATCACATCACTAATGACCACTGTGAAGCACTTTGTCTCATGTCCCCAGTGAAAGACAGACTCACAGCCTTTTCCCACAGAGACACAGAGGGTTTAAACTTACCCACTGTCCCTTATGCACACTGCTATCTGTGCTCAAACACAGCCACTGGAGACCTTGTTCCTTAATGAGACAGTAGGGTAAACCAGGCATGTCGTTACTTTGTTCCGTTTAACTTGGGCAAATGGACATGTTGTTTATTTCTTCTGATCCTATCTGTCATTAGTGTTGTCTTTCTTTAAGCCATATTTCTGTTTGTTAAAAGTAGTAGTTCTTGAGGCACTTGCATTTCATTTCCAAAGGCCTTTTTAACTCATGATTATAAACTGTGAAGACTAAGAACTATAAACCATAAATATTGTTTTTTTTTTCCCTTGCATTCAGAAATCTCTACATAAATTTGGAAATGGGAGTGTTTAGTTGCTTATTTATGTCCTCTTACAGAAAAGGGGTTTTGTGTCCGGGGAGACCTCTGTCCTTTCGACCACGGCAACGACCCTCTAGTCGTCGATGATGTTAACCTGCCCAACATGATCCCATTCCCGCCTCCACCTGTAATGCCCCCAGGCGGCATGCCCATGCCCCCAATTACAGAACCCCCACCCAACCTCAGGATGCCTTCAATGCCCCCCTATGGCCAACCACCACCACCTGGTGTCTTCCCTATGACTGGTGAGTAGTCTGGCATTATTACAAAGAAGGAAACTTGGAGAAATTACACTCGTCTTGTGTGACAGACAAAAGTAGTAATGGTTTGATATTAGTCACATGGTTGTAGCTGCACATTTTAAATATAAGCGAATGAAGGAAATGTACTCCTCATGGTTCAGTTTTTTTTTTTTTTTTTTTGTTTGTTGCTGTGGTGATAACCAATAGGCCCTTGCTTTCCTGTTCAGTCATCACAAGCTATACGCAAGCACTCAAAAGTATGGACACACCATCTCCTTCAGAGGCATTTCTTTATTCTTATTTTCAACAAAGATGAATGTGTATGGAATTATGTAGTAAGCACAAAAGTGTTAACCCAGACTATGTGCAGTTGCCAAAACCATCAAACGCTATCTGAGGTGCTGTAAATTGGCAGCTGAGGTTTGTAATTCTAATATACTTAGCCTCTGCAGCAGAGGGTAGCTCTTGGGCTACATTCAGCCTGCAGGTCTTAATGCTCAATTCTGATGTTTTTTTGCTTAAATCTGTTTTTTGTGTGCATGTGTGGTTGCTCACATTATATTTTAAATGTGACCTCCATCAGGCTCCAGTGTGAGCAGCCTGACTGCTCTGAAGTGACCCACCTGCAGCGCACTGTTTACAGAAGTAAATATTGATGATACAACAAGTCTGTGTGTATCAATTTTTAAATTGTGCATCAGAGCTGACGCAATTATGATGGAGTAATTCCCAGTCCATTGTTTACATCTTATTTTGCCACATCCCACCTTCTACAGTGTAGAATTGTGATCTCTTGTTTCAGTTCAATGAGGTAAAAGTCAGATGAAATGCAAAATGTCCATTCAGACTGAGGTGGCTTTTAAAAACATCGGATACATATCCAAATTAGGACCACATCAAGCGACCTGGGTCTAATTTGAGCTGTTTAGACTGGCATAAAATAAAAAAATCAGATATGGGTCACAAATGGCAAAAAATCGGATTTTGCCTGTAGTCTAAACATAGCCTTATACTTCCTTTTCTGGGACAGTCCCTGTAGAATCCATAGATCATTTCTATACCTAGACTGTATATAAAAATGGGACAATCCCTCCAAAATGTCATCCATAGGTTTCTGAAGAGACATTTGGAACCTCAAACAAAGAGGCTCTATGTGCTGGCATATTGGCACCTCTGCCAACATGATCCAAAAATAAATGTGAGTGGAACTGAGATAGAGTAAATGAAATGGTGCAGACCTCTGGTTCAGACACACCTGCCAATCAAAGCATGGATATCCTCAGTTATGCATAAATATTGGCCTTGAGAAAATCTAAATGGACAAGTTATAGAAAAATTCTCCCCGCTTAGTGTGTCATTGTACTAGCATTAACAAGTAGGCCTGGGCCATATATCGATTTAATTCAAGTTTTTTGTTGCGTACAATTTAAAAAAATTGTACGCAACACTGCACCTATACAACAGACATGGGACAAGTGACTGAACATTGCAAAGTTTGTCTGAAGGCCACTGCAACAAAAGGCAGCAGCACAACAAACTAATTCCAGCATCTAAAACGGAGGCATCCAGTCGAGTGAGCAAAATGCTACTCTTTATGAGGGGAACAAGACCGCTACAACTAGCAAACCCCTTAACTTAAAAGCAACTTACAGCGGTGGAATCATTTACCCAAGACACCACGTATGATAAGAAGGGGACACGATGGAAAACGATCACTGTAGTGGTCGCTTTGCACATCACTAAAGATAAAGTACTCGTACAGTATTTAGCTTTCAGTGGGAATGTAAACATGTCTCTGTTCAAACTACAGTGTATTTTTAAAACAGAAGAACAGCTGGCACTTTAATTCCAGGAGGGAAATGGAGGATACTTTTTAAGGTTTTTTTGATCAAATAAAAGCAAAACCTGTTTTGAATTCTTTGTCATTTGTACTTGTTTTGTTTTTTTAAAGTAGGAAAAAATCATAATTCGAATTTTTTTGTGGAAAAATCGGCGATTTTATTTTTAGACCATATCGCCCAGCCCTACTAATAAGGCGACTGACTCTGTACGCACTCTTCCTATACACAAGACAACTGATGGTTTAGACCAGTGGTTCTCAACTGGTCTGGCTTTAGGACCCATCATCACCCCTTAATGATAAGCCATGATCCAAAGTCAAGGAAAATGTTCAACTTCTCAAATTTACTGAATGAAAAGATCATGCAGTTTGATCCTGAGATAGTAGAATAGAATATCACAGGATGCCAACACAAAAAACAAGTTTAATTATAAACCAAATGACCAGGAAGTGGTGATGCTAAAGAGGGAAATATTCCCTTTTACGCTCAATTAGCTGCATTTTAATTAAACCAAATCTCTTCAGTAACGTCAGCCCTTTTTATCAGACTCAACAGTGCTTTTATACACAAACATGAAATAAAAAGCCCAACTACTGAGAAGTAGCTTCAAAAAGACTCAATATGTAGCTTTAGCTGAGCACCCACTCATTGAATATAAAACAATGCCCTATTAAAACTGACATAATAATCAGAACATTTCAGTAACAGCCATTTTCAACAAACTCTGTTTTTCATGCAACATATATGAAATTTAAAAAATGCAACTACTGATAATATTTTTCAAAAAACTCATGAAGTTTTAGCTGAGAATCCTCACTCTCAATCTATGACACCAACACTGCACAATGGAAAAATATCAGTAGCAGTTTTTAGCCACACACTCAAAATAAATTGAACAAAAAGTGCAATTCAAAGGGATTCAAGCACACAAAATGAACTTTTCTTCTGATTATCTCATCAATAGGTAAACAGTGAAAACCCCGGTGCTTTGAAGAAAATTCAGCAGCGTTCAATTCGATTTTATTTGTACAGTACGTCACCCAAAACACAGTATTTTGTAAACAGCACCGCTACACGAGTGGGGGGGGGGGTATGCAACGTTTATAGTGATTGGTTCATTTGCAAAAACGCTGGTGTAAATGTGGACCGAACTAGTTGAGAATTGCAACATTGTAACAACTTGTGGGTCCAATCGAACCACTGTACCGGACTAACAGGTGTGAAAGCAGCCTAAGTGTGGGTAACTGCGATGGAGAAGCTGCAGAGGGATGGGTTAGAATATCACTCAGCAGCCCGGCCTCGACTCTGGGTCATTTTATGCAGCTAATAAATTCACTCACTTCAAACAAACAATGGTTCCAAGTTGCATTCGGGGGTTTCTCGAGTATTCTGCTCACGACCCCCGAGTTTTTTCCAGTCATGGAGGCAGTGCCATTATCTGTTATACCAACACATGTCCCAGCTTAGACCCACTGAACTCGAATACCATGGAGCTGAAAATATCCTCTGCAGTCATGGTAGAAGGGAGCTTTCTCGTACAGAGAAATTGTTCCTGTTAGTCCCTGTCCCATATGTCTCACGTAAACTAGGAAAATTGCTTTATGTCTTTAGAGTTGTCCATTTTAAGGAAAAATGACCACTTGCCTTAATGCAAGCTGTGGTCTGTTGTTTAATGTTATACGATATGTCTTCAATTCACCTACTTATTGTGTCATTTGATAGAGGTATAGTTTTTAGTTTATCTCCTGTGGACTGATCCCAAACCTTTGTGACCATGTGCATAGCTACAGGTAAGATAAGGTCCTCTACAATACAGTGGTCCCTCATTTATCGCTGGGGTTACGTTCTAAAAATAATCAGCGATAGGTGAAATCCGCGAAGTAGATTCCTATGGAAAAACTGTTTTCAGGCCCAAACATTTGTTTGAGAAACAAAAAA